>CAJNOI010000015.1:297498-446393 GCA_905250115.1 Adineta steineri | reverse complement strand
TTTTTTTAGTTTTAATTTAATACCGTTTAAGTTCAAGTGTTAATAAACCTTTTGGATTAACTTCCATATTTTTAACAGAAAATTTTGCTTTTGGTAGAATACTTCCATAGAATCTCCATCGATTACCATTATCTTTTGATTCACATGTAAATGCACTAACTGGTGGATGATGGCTTACTTGCTCACTCATATAACGAAATGGTAAATCATCTCTAATAGATAAGAAGAAGAAGTCAAATTTATTTTTATTTAAATAAAAATATTTCTTAACAAACCGAACAAATTCATATGTTTCACCAAGTAATGGATTAAATGGTTTTGATAAACGATCACAATTATTCGATATAGATGAAACAGCAAATGCTGCGACATACTTTTAATAAACAGAAGTTTTGAAAGAAATATAGGTATATATAAAGAGAAAGATGTGAATACATACTTGCATTCTCATGATTGGATCATTACATTCATCTGCACGATCAAGTAAATATGAATAAAGAGCATTTTCTGTAAAACGTTGAAGAAATGAAACTGGTTCATTCCATACAATAGGCATTGTAATTTTTGATAATTCCTATTTGAAAATCAAATAAGTTAGTATATCACTTTTTCAGCTAATAAATAACTATTCAATATGAATTAATTTATTCGGTATGAGATAAAATAATTTTTGTTTTAAATATGATCCGCTTATGACCAATTTTAGGGTGTGTCTATTTAAGTTGAAATTATTATAATAGATACTTATAAGTTTCATCCATCCTTATTTCTGACTTAATTATACTAATTTTAATAGTATGATATGACTCTCAAATCGAAGTATCTTTTCGAGAAATTTATGCATACATTTACAAAAATATTCCGCTTTATAGGATAAAAATAGATGTAGTTCATAATAATACCTGATAGCGTTGGGTAAAAACAGACAACTTTTCTAAATATCCGGAGAAACTACTAAAAGTAATTTTCTTGTATACGGTTCACATGATTTGCTAATTGTAAACTATTATAATTGATCTCAGTGACACACGATCATGTATAACATATTGAACAACGTATTATTATAGTTGTGCCAATATATCTATTATTATTTGTCGGTAAAACTTTAAGAATATACTATACTACACAATATATTTCCGTGACATTAATTTCCTGCCGACTAATTTATTAATATGAAGTTGATTCTAATCTTAAAACTTAAAACTATTTGACAAAAACGATGCACTAATAAATATGTCAATCAAGATTCTGCTGTATTACTGTTCTTGACATAAAAAATATTATCGGTCTTGCAAACTCATAACGGTCGACTAAGCAAAGATTTTACGCATAAATGTGGTTAAATTATTTCAACGTCAATTGACTTTTGAAGGAAAAAAAAAGTTATTTTTTTTTCCTGATAACAAATTCTATCCGAAAATAGTAAAATTAATTATTTACTTTTCCAATGCATTGTTTTAATATACTCCAAATACTAATTTGTGAACGGTCGAACATTGGTACGGGAAGTTTTGTTCTAAATAAAAATAATTAAAATATAAAATAAAATATTTATTTTCAAACAAAATACTATGTATTTATTAACTTCTATATGTAAACATACCTTTGTGCATTTTTCTGTAATGTAAGAAACACATTATCCATAAGTGTTGAAATAATAATATAAGCAATTGATTAAAATAAGAGAGAAAAAACTCTACAAATTGATTCTATTATAAATATTTATGATAGAATCAAATGTATTTTTATGATTCTATATGTGAAGGTCGAATAAAATAAATGAAAAGTTTACTTATTTCTCGTGTCTCTTTTCTATTCTTTTTTTTACAAAAGAGTATAAAAATGATATGTTTATATGGGTTTTATGTTTTGCTCATTCATCCGAAAGAATAATGCTTCACACTGTTTCTTGCCGCACCTACAATCTTCGATTAAAGAGAAAGGAGAAAAAAATGTTGTTGGAAAAGATTGTTACGAGTTTATCTAGTCCTCCTTTCTCATTTTTTCTGATCACGCCACCTTTTTTTCTCTGATATTTAATTTAATGTTTAGTATTATAATACGTCAGAAAAAGAGAAAAAAACCATGTCATAGAGAGAGAGAGCGAAAGATAATAAATATACGAGATGACTGAGAAAAGAGAGTTATGGTACTTAGAACAGAAAGAAAAAAAAAGAGAATAGACCGCTTTGGAGATATTACGTTATAAGATGTAAAACAGAAAAAAAAGTTTTAATTATGCTTTTAGTTTCCACATACCGACCAAATTGTTGTCGACAAAGATTATTCCAGCTTCGCATTAAATCTCGTTGAATACCAGCATAATATTGATCAAAATCTATACAACAAAAAAAAAAGTCTCGTTTTTTTTCTGGTATGTCATGTAAAAATTGAATTATGACTTTATAGATTATATTTAAATGCATTCAAGGGAAGAATATCTAATGACAGCTAAGCATAGAATAATTAAAAACAAAATAATGTTGAGCAATCGAGGAAAAAATAGACTTGCTATTAAATTATGTTTTTACATATCAAAATATACTTAGAAATTTATAAATTATCGATAGAGAAAAAACGATTACTATAATAGAATCACATGTTACTATAAAGATTTTCTTTTGTGTGTAGATATTTTATAATCTTAAAATTATAACTGATCGATAAAAATCGTTATTATTGAAAGTAGATAATCAATCTTTAGCATTTGACACGCACATATCTCTTTAGAATTTCTTATCATAGTCATCCATCATAGACTAATAACGAGATGTTTTTTTAGTACAAATTTTTAATTATTCAATAATTTGAAAGAAAAAAATAGATGAGAAATAAGTTCATAATACATATTTGAGAATCAACGGAATCATTTTTTTGTATGAATTGATTATTATACTTTAACCTTTTACATGTAAAATGTACTGATAGAAAAAAATGTAAAATTATCCTGTTCCCCTTATCTATTCTAAAGTATATTGATATAATGAAGCACTTATCTTTATTTGACATATAACTCATCTGAACAGAAGCATGTTTCTTTCACTCGACTTATTACTAAATGAATAATATCGATGACTTACTGAAATATAAACATTTAAAACGAAACTCTTAGGACCAGTATGAGGGTATAGATTATCAATAAGAATTCTTATAAAGTTAATGAATATATACTACTATTCAGTTATTAATATTTTCTTCTATTCCATTGAGATAAAAACAAAGAAACTATATAATAAACCGAAAAGTTTTGTAGGTATTTCATTTAGTAATGTTACTTCTATTTATTTACCATATGAACGCAAACAAAGTAAATCTCTTGAGAATAGTTCCTTGTCAATTGTCCTTGGTAAATCTAATTAAATTTTTCTTCTTCTTCTTCATCTTATTAATAAAATCTAAAACTGTGTATTGTCAAAAAACAATTACTTTATACGCTCTTAGATTATAAAGTACCATTAACTATAGAATAAGAATTACCCTAAAAGTATTTTTATTAAATATATGCAATTAACTTTTTAATAAGCATTTCCGTTCTTCTTTCTTTTAGTAATTACATAGAAGAAAAGCATGTATTTGTAGATACAGAAAAATATTTCATTTCTTCATGATAAATATTTATCTGATAACTCCCTTTCTAAATAAATACTTCTTTTATATTAATATTTGCTATTTTCTTACGAAAGAAATATTATCATTTTCAAATAGATGAGCAAGTATCAAATAAGCATAAAGAAAAATCTTTTAATACCTTCAGCATCGAAGAATTCATCATCTGCATTATTCTGAGTCATTTTTACAATTCTAAATATATAAGATAAGAAAAAATACTAATAAAATAAAATAATTTCCTACTTACATAATTTATATCGAATAATTATGAACTCTTATTGATAAAATAAAATAATATTAATTGATATACATAAATCTTTAAATAAGAAAAAAAGACGAGGCATTATGATTTTTCTTTTTGTTAAAAAGAATAAATTTTTTTTTGAATGCATTACTATTGTCAACGTGGCTTTAATGTGTGTATAAGAAAATATAAAACAGAAAAGGTTCTCTTACGCCGTCTTTTCTTTTCTTTTTTTTTGTCGTTTTTTATTTTTTTATTGTATGCTGACATTGCTACACACTTTTCTTTTTCGTCATCAACTGGCACATTGTATATTTCAGTAATGCCAATGAATGTGGATGGATAATCGACAAAGGTGATATGTAAATATAAGCAAAAAAAACAGAAAAAGATTTACTATGTAATGAAAGAAAAAGAACGAAAAAGAAAAAACAGTTTTACATACAAGTATATACTTTTGTTGTTTTTAGGTTTTCTTCTGTTGTTTTTGTTCGCTGTATTTATACTCCGAGGGATCAACGATCGGATTGAAAAATATGTAAGAGTTCAACAAGAAAAAGTTCATTACATACGAGCATCTATGTTGTTGTGTTTACATTATATATAATATGCAGTTCAATGTTTAAATAAAATAAATAATGAAAAACTTTTTTCTCTTCATATCAATCAAAGATGACAAATTCAATTTTGATAAAATAACAACGTAGATATCGAAAAAGACTCAATATTTTTCATATAAAAAGAATTTAGTATATGTTAAATCATTCAAATTTCTCTATTGAATATGACTATCTATGTTAAAACCACTAAAAAGTAGACTACAGTGGGGAGTCTAGGATTTTGGAAGGGGGCGGGCGATACCTGGTGAGGGGGGACGATTTTGGCTAAAAACTATTTTTTTAGTCCGATCGAAGTAGTGTGAACCTATTTTTGCTGTAAAAAATCGAAAAAATTTTCTGAAGGGGGGAGCGATCGCCCCTCCCCTAAATCTGCCACTGGTAGACAATTCTTGTCTCACTATTTACAGTCATAATATTGAAAATTCAAGTCATGAAAAAATACAAAATTCGTTAATGATTATGTAGCCAACGCCCAAACAAATATTGTTAACATAATAGAAGCCTATCAACAGATTCTTTTCATTTTACTAAAAGTTTTGAAAGGCCAGTTTTTAAATGAATCAAAGTTTGTTCCGTTTTATTCATTAGAAAATAATTTATATATTGTATAAAAAATCGAAGATTCCAAATGAATACATCCTCTATATGAAAATTTTGATAAAGATGACGCTCACAACTGATTAATATTATCGAAGAATTCTCATTTCTTATACAAATAACCAATCGGATAATCGTTGACGAATAAAATGATTCATTGAAACACAGAAGTTGAAAAAATTGTTGCACAAAGGAAGAATGAGAAATTCTTTTGTTTTTGTCTATTCTGTTTTTTTTTTCTAAGATTTTTTTTATTACAACAAATGGGCTGAGAACAAATTCAAAATTGAATCATGGGCAGTGCATCAACGAAAATTATATCTTATGATGAAGCTTCCAAGCGATGTATTAAAAATAAAACTTTTTTTTATAAAATAAAATACTAATCTGATGTTTTTTTTCTTATTTTCATTTAGTTCTTCCCTTAGATTTAGAACGTATTGAAACAACATATCGAGACTTAACAAGTGGAACTGGTGAATTAAGCTATACTAGTTTTAAACGAGATGTTTTTGCACATTTTTTACCAGAAAAATTAGCTGGGGTATGTTATTTTATTTTTCTAATACTTTTTGATAATTATTTTTCCAAATTTATATTCAGCGTCTTTATCAAGTTTGTACTAATTCATCAAAATCATGTATGTCATTAAAAGATCTTGTATGTTGTTTGGCATTAATTTATTATGGGACATCAAAAGAACGCATGCAACGTATGATTCTTTTTTGTATATCCAAATCAAAGTAATACTTTATCTATTTAGTTCTTTTTTTATTATTTGCTCACAATGTATCAAATGGTAATGGAACATTACGTTGGCAAGATGTTGAAGATTTTCTTTCACAATGTGGAGATCATCCACCAGAAGAACTTGATACAATATTTCAAAATGTATTTATTTTATATTTTTGAAATTTTTTTGTCTCAATGATTACTCATTTTTTATCACTAGTTTGTTACATAGTAAAAGATTAGCTTGAGATATTTCTGCGCATATATGATAAAGAAAAATGAGATAGCATAATATACAATCTATTATGGGAATATCTGTCGTAATTATTAGCTTGTTCAGTGGGTTTCATAGAAATATAGGCAATGTTCAGTATATTATCTTATCATAATTTGTAAAACTCGATGGGGTCTAATACTTTCTTTTTTTTTATAGCATGATGAAATTGTAACGCAAGAAAAATTTCTTTCATGGTTAGAACATCATCAGGGTCATACTACAACTATAACAGATTGGTTAATGGATGATCAACGTTTACATGAATTAATATCATCACCAATAGATAGAACACTTGATCAATATTCTATTCTAGCTGGTATAACACATTGTAAGTAAATAAAGATAAAATAATTTTCATATTTTAGTTAATTTGCTCTTTTTTATTTAGTATCAGAAATTGAAATAAGAGAACTTGAAAAAAGTTATCAATCTTTATGTACATATTCGAATATTAATCGACAACAACAAATAACATTACAAACATTTTCAAATGTATTAACACCTGTTCTTCCACCAATGCTTATTCCAGGTTTTTTCGATGCTTTCGATGAAAATTGTGATGGTAAAAGAGAGATTTATTTCAAAGAACAAAAAAATATATAAATAATTTTCTTGATATTATATTTAGGATGTATTGATTTTAAAGAATTTGTTTGTGGAGTAAGTGCAGCTTGTCGTGGACCACAATACGAACGATATAAATGTAAGTAATTATATTAAACAAATTTAATTATTTCAAAAAGATTCTCACGTTTATTTAGAAATTTTTTTCTGAGGTTGTATATTATTGAATAGTTTATAAAAAATTAGTTTTATATAATACTCTAAAAATATAGTTAGTAACGTTTATAATAAGAGAATTGATTAATATCTATTGTGGTATATGTTTCATTTAGAATTTATCAATAAAAAGATTTATTCCGAAAAAGACTTAATCGAAATATAAGCTTTATCTAGAATTTTAATTGATGTCTGTAGATCCAAAAGTGTATTCTTAGAAGAAACTGCTTCCTTTCAGACTTATTATAAAAAATGTTCATCGTTTCATAACTTAAATCTTGATCAAGTTTAATTAGAAACTATTTTCTTATCGAGAAATGATCTTATTAACGTCATAGAAAAGCTGATGTCTTAGAGTATAATGCAAAAAAAAACAAATAACTTTTTTAAGTCACTCAAATCTTTCATCTTATTTTTAAAAAACATTAATTTTGATATGTTCATGTGAAAAGAAGGACTGTGATTATCTTTGAAAAACGAATTTTTGATATAAATAATTTTCTTTTTTTTATTAGTTCTTTTTCGTGTATTCGATCGTGATCATGATGGTTTTCTTGATCGAGCTGATATTATTCATATGTCATCTTGTCTTATTGATGTTGCTCAATTTGTATATGTTATTAGTATTCATATGACTGATTCGCCAGATATCTATGCGGATAATATTCTACAAAAAAATGAAGTACAAATATTTCCTAATTGTATATATTTTGTTTTTGTATAAAATTTTCTATCTAGAATGATAAATCAACTGAAATTAAATATTTTAAACAAGAAGATTTTATAAATTGGTGTTCAACTGATTCATTAATAAAAGAATTAATTGAACTTATATTTCAAATTTGTCATGTTGTACTTGGTTTAAGACCATCAACAAGACATGATGAAATCACAATTGTTAAGTATGTTTTTGAAAATAAATTATTTTGAAAAGATAAAAATTTGAATTCATTAGACAATTTCTTCGACGTGAACAGTATCCATTTGTTGAAGCTCAATCGGGTGTTTCATCGAAAGTTTATCATTGGATTAATTGTAATCGTTCAACATCAAAACCAGGTTCATCATGGTATCTTATATCAATGGAATGGTGGCTTCGATGGGAAGCATTGTTAAATAATAATTCAGCTGAATTAACACTAACACCAACAATACATAAAAAGAATTCATTTACAAAACTTAATAAATTAACAAATGGAATTGAGAATAAGTATAGAAAATCGAAGCGTTTGTTTTTCATATTCTTATTCTTTTTTTTTAAGACGAGAACCTGGTGATATAGATAATTCTATGTTAATTGACAAAAATTCTTCAACTAATATTCGTGTAATGAATGATGATTGTGTTCAACTTAAACCTGGACTTCGTCATCATATTCATTTTGAAATGGTACCAGAATCAATTTGGTTATTTTTAAGAAAATATTATCGTTGTAATGGACAACCTATATGTCGAAAAGTAACATATAGAAAAAAATTAAATAAACCTGAACTTGATCTCTATCCATTATTGATTAAAATCTATCGTAATCAAATTCTTTCACCACAACAAATACAAGCTATAGCAACTAATACAACAACAAATAATAATAATCCACATTCAACATATTCAGTTTATCCATTACTTAATTTTGTATCAGCCGGCATGTTTGGTAATATTTTTTAAAAAACAAATAATTTATTTATTTACTCTTGAAAACACGAATTTTTATGATTTGTATAGGTACAAGTGGCTCAGCGAATATAATGCCACATAATACACAACGACATTATTTGACATGTTCATATTTTGTTAGTCCATATCAAACAGTTCGATCACTTGCAGAAGAACTTTCAGCAAAATTTGGAAAATCATTAGATGAAACAAGAATATGGATCAGATATAATGAAGTTAGTTTAGTTTTTATTTATAATAAACATAATTATTTAGATAAAGAAAATGTATTTATTCTTATAAAAACATGGAATTTCAGTATACTCTCCTACTGTTAGTGTTCATAACGGTTTCGATAGTGATCTTCATTCCATTCAGCGATTAATGTTCCATTTAGTTCTCTACTATTTCTTAATCTGAATTTAATAATTTCTAACAAATAGCGGCACTCTGTGCTCATCTTTAGGACTCTTGGAATATGTTATTGTAAAAACATCTATTAATTTTGTTTCGATCATATAGATATTTCATTCACATGATCTAGACATAGGGTAATGAAAATTAGTCGATTCATTTCATCGACTAAAAGACAATAATATTGATGCACTTAAACACTGCTTCTACGCTTCTTGTTGACCTAGTAAAGCTTTATGTTTTATCGACAACTAACTCTCGTTATTTTAGAATCGTTTACCTACTATTACTGAAACAGTCTTAGATTCTTGCAAAAGTTTGAGAACTTTCTCAGTGGACAGAGTTGTAACTAACCTCTAATAAGTGTGCTAATAGTTCAGAAAAGTCATTGTTTTTCTTTCGATTTTAGTTGATAATTAAAGGTAATATTAATACTTAATTTTATTATAATAGTTGTGAATAAATTGAAATGCATTAAAATTTTAACTAGTATTAGTAACTAGAGGTGTAAGAAAGACTACTATAAACAATTAGTTCGTTCACTAATCGGCGATAACTAGTAATAGAATGTCTATAAGCTTGATTTTCAATTACAGAAGATCTCTTTTCAGTAAAAAATCTCTAGTATTTCTTCAAGCAAAAAAAATCAAGCTTATAGAATTTCATAATCACTATTGATTTGTTACTAGAATTGAATTGTTTGTTTCTTAGAGTGATCTTCGTCAAATTGATTTTGAATCAATCGATGAAGTTACATGTCTTGATGCTGGTTTTGAACAAAATATTGAAATTCTATTAGAAACACGTAATAATGATTTAACATGGCCTGAAGAATTATATACATTAGCAACACGTCCCAAAGTCATACCAACTCAATCAACATCGACAAATAATAGTTCATCGGGGAATGTTGAAGAAGAAGGTCGTGGTTTAATCGGTCTATCTAATTTAGGAAATACATGTTTTCTTAATGCAGCTGTACAATGTTTAAGTCATTCATATCCATTAACATTTTATTTTTTACATAAATATCATCTATTCGAAATAAATAAGTATGAAAAAAGAATCAATTTTTATTACAAAACAAAATATATGAATTTTATTATAGAGATAATCCTATTGGAATGCAAGGTAATATAGCACTTCGTTATGGACAACTTGTTGCTAAACTTTGGGGAAGTATACGTGGACCATTAGCACCATTTGAATTACGAGTTTGTTTAAATTTTATTCAATCAATAGAATTTATTGTTTGTTGTTATTGATATTATTTAGGATTCAGTTGCAAAATTTGGTTCATCACGTTTTACAGATTTTCAACAACATGATTCACAAGAATTTCTTTCATTTTTAATTGATGGTTTACATGAAGATCTTAATCGTGTTCATAATAAACCTTATGTTGAACTTAAAGATAGTGACGATAGGCCAGATGAAGATGTAAAAAGAAATTCTTTTCTATTATTTTATGTATTTATTTTATTTTTTCTCGTATACAATAGGTTGCTTATGAACATTGGGCTAATCATCTAGCAAGAAATACATCAATTATTGTTGATTTATTTCATGGTTTACTTCGTTCACAAGTGAAATGTCGTGTTTGTGATTTAAAAAGTGTTAGGTTTGATCCATTCAATATTCTATCATTGCCATTACCAATGGATACATCGATTTATATTGAGATTAAACGTATGTATAAAAAATATATATATATAATAAACTGATGATAGTGTTAGATTAGGAAGTCATCTAGACATTGCTCTACATTGTTAATTCAATCGTTCTATCTTAAGTATAAATGTACCAAATAGATTCGATTAATTTTTATCGATATAGAAATCATTCTTTTGACGATGTATACCGATCGCAATGGAATTTTTCTACAAAATATTAATAGAAAAAAAGTAGACATCGATATTAAACGAGGTACTGAAATAAGCATATAACAATCAAATCTATATTTATGATGCAAAGATTTAAGGAGTATACGAGCACACCCTAATAGCTGTAAGTTTTATTCAGAATATTTCAAACCATAATGTGCGACTTTAGAAAACGACATAGATACATTCAAAATGAATTGTTATTAAATTTAAAATAAAATAAGATTTTCTCTTTCAAGTTGTTCATCTTGATGGTTCACGACCAACTCGTTATGGTATTAGACTCGATGGTGACTTATCAATCAGCCAACTAAAAACGCAATTATCAACTTTATCATCATTATCAATTGAACAAATTGGATTTTTTGAAATAACAGCATCATCCTATCTTCGCCGAAATCCTTTTATGGATAATGATCAAACAAAGATTAAACAATTAAATTTTCGAGAATTACTTGCTTATGAATTACCATTAAATAAATCTTCTGAAACATCAAATGAAAAAACTTCTCCAACAAATCGTTCATCATTGTACATAATAGCAATACATCGTCGTTTAGAACGTCAAGAACGTTATTTATCTCCAATGACACGTCATAAAATTGTATTCTTTGGTCAACCAATACTTATTCCATATAATAATGATCCTAATTCAGAGAATAAAATAACAAATGAAGATATTTATAAATTAGTATTTAAACAATTAGAACGTTTATTAAGAAAAAATAAGGATTTAACAAATTTATCTAATCATGCACTTGATTGTGATGATTCACTTAAAGAACGTTATCCATTTGTATTAAAACATGTTAATGAAGAAGGAAAAAAATGTTCAATATGTTCATGGAATCGGTAAAATCTATTTTTGAAAATTTTATTTAAATTTCATGTTTAAAATATTTTAGTTTTTGTCTTGGTTGTTCATTTGAATCAGATAATGATGAATTTAAATATACAGACGGAAATATAGCTATTGAATGGGAATCATCAGCTTATTATCTTCAATATTTATCAAGTCGTGAATTAGTAAATTTTGTTTTTATGAAAATTAGATTTTTTTATTTGATCTATTTATCTTTAGGATGTTGAAATTCATCCAAGTGTAAAATTAGCTCGATCATGGAATAATGATGGCACTACGGATGAATCATCATCCATAGTTCGTTTAGAAGATTGTCTTGAATCATTTATAAAATGGGAAAATCTTGATAATAAGGAAATGTTTAATTGTAAAAGATGTCAAAAATTACAACCGGCAGATAAAAAACTTGATCTTTGGAAATTACCACCATGCCTAGTAGGAATAAATTTTTGATTTATTTTAACAATAGATTTTATTCTATTCATAGATATTCCATATAAAACGTTTTCAACTAGCCAATAATCGTTGGATAAAATCATCTCGACCTGTTCGTTTTCCAATAAATTCATTTCATCCATCTAAATATCTTGCTCAACGATCTCCAATGTCTTCATCATTACAATTTCGTTCTGCTGACGACAATCTAAGTACATCATCATCATCTTCTCTTTCATCAATAACTCCAGAAGCAATTTCTTCATCATCGATTGATAATATGCTTATTTTATCTCCATCTCGTTTGGTTAATGGAAATAATCATTATATAAAATCGGCTAATGATCCAAATATTGGTCTACCACCACCAGAAATAATCAATGAATCAATAAAAAAGAAGAAAAAAAAACATTTTGGACGACGACGTAAACGAGTTGAAATTGAGAATGCTGAACATACTTTAAATCCACCAAGATTTAGCCAAATGGATCGTACACTTAGCTTTGGTGATAATAGTTTTGATGCTGATAATGCAGCTTATAATCTATATGCATTTGTTGTAAGAATTATTTCTAAGACGAAATCTATTTAATTTTAATTCTTTCTATTTTTCTAATAGTGTCACTATGGAGTTATCGGTGGTGGTCATTATGTCGCATTTGTTAAAAATCATATTAATCAACAATGGTATTGCTTTAATGATAGTTCATGCAAAGTAAATAGATATTTTTCTTTTAAAGAAAGAATTATATTATTATTTTAGCCTGTTTCTGAGAGTATACTTGAACAATGTTCATCATCAGCTTATTTATTATTTTATGAGCGTGAAACTATGGATCATCGTCGTTATATGCCTAATCTTGAAGGTAAAAAACAAGTAGCAAATGACTTTCCATTAACAGGCGATGATCGATGGTGTTCTATAATGTGATTTGATAAATGAACAAACAATCTTCTCTTTATTCTTAATTGTCATTATTTTTTTTTCTTTTTCAAAATATATTTCTCTCCGGTGCTTTTTCGTTGTGTAATCAAACAGACATATACATTGCATAAAAAAGAACTTTTCTTTTGTTTTTTGTTTAATTAAACTTGTGCTCATGTGACTATTCAAATATCTGAACCTTTTCGGTTTTCTTTTTTTTTCCATTTCATTCTTTTTTCCTTTACTTTCTTGTACAGCGAATATAAAAGACATGTGTGTTTGTTTTTCTCATTCATCTTTCGTTTATTATTCTTGTGCAAGTTACGTTAATGTTTTTTTTTCTTGTGTATTTATACGAAGATGTATACACAGTTTTCAAGAAAACGATATAAGATATGTACATTGACGTTTTTTCATTTGAATAATTATATTGATAATGATTGAAAAACAAAATAATTTCACGATTATTTATTAGCAAAAGAATGAACTTTAAGAAGTGCATTAAACAGCAGCTTTTTATCTGTTAAACGAAGGATTTCTGCTGGTAATCAAAAACATTAACTATTCTCCAGTCGAAAGATCATTCTTATTGAGAAATCAATGAATTTATAACATTAACTATCAATCAGTGATATGCAATTTTTAAGTTGTTTTTCATTTAATTTTAACAATATGATTATCTATGAACTATTTTGACTTATTTTGAGGGTGTGGGTGTGGGTATAGATATTATTTTAATACGGCACCCACACTCAGACCCACCCTCAAACTAATCTGCACGCTTTAATCTTTGATGTTAAAAAATTAATGTGTACTGTAATTTTTTAAAATCAAAGATTAAATGATTCGTTAATCCTTGATATCAAATTAACGTAAAAGGTCCATCCATGATCTTCATCATCATCGATATAGTTCTAATGGTAATTTAATAACCACTCTTTGATGAAATCGTTGTTTTTGACAAAAAATACGTAAAAAAAGGAGTGATACAACTAAAAATGATTATATTATTGTTGATATCCAAAGATTAACTGATTCATCTTTTAATATTTTTTTTGCATGTGTCGTTATGAAAAAATGTATGCAGAGTGGAAAAAAAACTAAGAAGGTTGCTATCGATTTCTTTTTCTTTTTAAAATTATTTTGCTTTATCAAATGCTTATTGGAAGAAAATAGAAAAACAACAAATTTATAAATATGCATACATAAATATATAGATTAGGGAAGGATCAGGAGAAAGTTGAAAGGTAATATAAAAGAGCAAAGAAAATATGTGATGTATTCGACTGGTATCACCCAGACAATAACATTGACTCATGGCGAAAAAAAACAGCAGAAGAAAGAGAAAAGAAATACTCAGTAAATAAGACGATGCTGTATATATATAAGTTAGGGATTCTATCGAGATATTATCTGTTGATATTTGGCGCAGAACGCAACACATTATGTATTAGTAGTACCTTATATATACGACATAGTCATTTACTGGGTATTTTTTTCAAGCGCGAGATGAGTCAATATTGACTAGGACGCCGATGTGGGGAAGTTGTCACCGAAGAATGAGAGAAAATACCCAGTAAATGACTATGTCGTATACATATAAGCTACCAATTCTGTTGAGATATTATTAATCCACATCTGGCACAGATCACAACACAATATTTTCCTACGCATTCATCTTTTTTTCTTTTTTTGCAATATAAAGAACTGTTAACAGACCAACTAATAAAATATCAACATTACGACGTCCCATCTAACAGTAAGCTAAAAACAACTAAAAATCACTGAATTGTATGTAATTTCGTACAACTTGAGAAAACGACGACGATACATAGTAAAAAATAAGACATTTACTTTTATTTTATGAATATATAACAGACTGATGTGTAGTGAACTGGATATAGGTCAGTCCGTTGCTCGCTTGATTCGTTTTCAATATTACACTTCTACTCTTTACTGTGATCCTTATCAGTCTCCTTCTGTGTTGCTGTTTCTTCCGATCATAACATTAGCCAACGGTTCATATTGAACTGTCCATTATTGCTTAATCTGATTTTAACCGATTACTTATTAGTTTGATGAATTGTTTTAATCTTTTATCATTTATTGTCTCCATTACCTTTGCTATCTCTCCTTCTTATTTTTCTTTGGTCTTTATATTCTCTTGGATGCTTCGATATAGCTCCACCCACTTTCTACAGAACTTTTTCTTGGCAAGATTTAGGTATGCTAGTTTTGTAGCTCTAGTTGGATCATATAAGAGTTGATATTTAATTTTGTCTCGGATCACGCGCTAACCACTGCAGAATAGGCACAAAAGTCGATTTTATCGGAAATTGGCGTCCGAAATCACTGTTATATTATTCGTGAGCATTCCCTGAAAATGTTTATTTAACAGTAGATAGAGCATAAAAAGTTGTTTTTGTGAAATAGTTTTCAGAAGTACATCTCAAGAACTCGTTGTTTGGAAGATTCCTCCTAAAAACGTCGAAAGTAAAAATGCCGAAACCTAAAAATGCAGAAAAATAAAAATAGTGAAGTATAAAAACATTAAAATGTCGAATAGTAACAATATTCGAAAAAAATTTTTGAAAACATATATTTTTTTGATATTTTCAATACTTGAAATTGGCGAAAGCGACTGTGAGTGCGGGTGTTGACTTTTTATCTGTATTTATAACCACCATCCTCACCCACACCCACACCCTCAAGATGGGCGCAATACTGGAGCCCAAGAATAGAGAAAAAAGGGCACAAATAAGCAGACGGCAGAATATAAGAACGACTGAGTGTGGCATTAGAGGAGAAGGAGAGAATAGACACTGCTTCTTTTGTGTATTCTCCTCCGGCTCTACAAACTCGTTTCAGAAACATCAACCATAATACACTTAGATCTCCAACTCAACTATTACAGGAAAAAAACACCATGTACCATTATCTGATTTATATGGTAACTGCAGCCTGCGTGATCTGCGCGTCGTATCTCTTTATCGTGCACAAATGGAAGCAAGAAAAGGAAGAAAAGGAAGAAAAGGAAAAAAAGGAAAAAAAGGAAGAAAAGGAAAGACAACGAAAATACTTGGCAGCCAAAGAAGCGGAGGACAAAATCAAAAACCCACAAAGGGTGAGTGTGTATCATTCAAAGTGAAAAGTTTTTTAAGAACACTTTATTATAACATTAAGGAGGAAGAATAGCCGCCTCCTTAATTGTTCCAACATGTTTTTTAGTCCTCGTTGCGTTACATATGAAACCCAAGTTTCCGATGATATTTCAATGCTCCGTCACTGAGGCACAGAATTCACAAAAATACGTGTCGGCTGGGTTTCGCTCTGTAATGGGGAAAATGGCTAGTTTCTAGCGGGCTTCAGAGCTGAAAACGGACCGTGTCCTTTGAAAATTTTAACTGGCCAGTCTAGGCTCGAAAAACATTGTGCGTTTCTGACGGGTTTTTCGTCCAAAAATGCTTTGTTTACCAATTCGACTTTCGTCAATTTTTCAAGACAGAATTTCGCTTACTGTAAAAAAAGCTTCATAGAAAAAGAAGACAATCATTGAGTTCAAAAGGATATCAGTTCAAATCCTCTTCTACTAGCAAGAATATCTGGAATTGAAATTTGAAACAGAGAAAAATTCAAGGTTTGACTTGACGCTAAATCGATTCTGAATTATGGGTAAATCATTGTACTTTGAGCACTATAGCCTACTTCCGTTTTAATTCAAAGTTGATGTTTTTGTAACAATGCTGAGTGTACGTCGGAAATATAACTTTAAGTGAAGCACAAGCAATACTTGCACCGCATACAAGCACTCACACAAAAGGAGTACACTGTTAGCTTAAATCAAATAAACATTTACCCAATATTTAGATTTTTAAAGTGCAGTTAAGCATTCTTTTCAAATTTATTAAAAATTTGGAAAAAGGGGGTGGTCGAAAAATTATGAATTTTTTCTCACTCTAGAAATGTCATAATACGAAAGTCCTTGTCACCCAGACCACGAATCTGACATCCGTTTGTCAAGATCTGATCCCTTTCTTGCCGTGTTTGCTATAGTGGGATACCTAAGTCTCCGTAGGGTAGTTCCGTGAGGTTTCAAACACAAACAGATAAGTATTCAGAAAATTTTCTTTTCCCTCAAACTTTGTAGAGCTTTTTTCGCTGATCATTTTCGTATAAGAAAGTTTTGAATTCTATTGCGAAACGACGACGCTATCGTCAAAATAAAAAAAACATAGTAAAATACGGTAAAATAGTTTAAATCCCATTTTTCCTTATAAAACATTGAAAATTGTTGAAAAAAAAAGGATTAGATCTAGACAAACGGATGTCAGATTCGTGATCTGGGTAACAAGGACTTTCGTATTATAACATTTCTAGAGTGAGGAAAAAGTCACGATTTTCGACCACCCCCTTTCACCGGTTGTGCCGGTTTTTCTCCAGTTTACTCCGATTCTCAACCGACCAGGTCGAGTCGACTGAGAAATTTTCAACCGGTTCCAGCTCTGGTGAGCTTCGATACCGATGCAGAGTGACCGACAATGGATCAACAAATTTTTGCATGCCGGAACCAGTTTTTTTTGAAAAAATGCTGGCCCGGAATCGGAACCGAAAATTTTCATCTTTCTGAGACCGCTAATGGGTTGGTCACTCCTCCTCCCAACATCCGAAACAATGTGTGTGGGAACAAAAATTATTGAGGACAGTTTGTAGTATGTACAGTGACCAGCGTCTATAGACTCAAATTTAATTGAAGAACAACGGCTAGAAATACGGACTTACAAATTTTCCAGTTTTGTATTTCGGGTCTCGCACGGGGAGGGGAATTAGTAAAAACAAACGTTCGTCAACTTACATACTACAAAGCATTCTCTACAACTTTCGTTTGGAGGCAGACGGATCAGTTTTGCGGAAGTGCCGGAAAGGGATTTGGCCAGCAGTAGTGGGAAATCTGGCTTGTTTGAGAGAAAATAAATTTCCCTTCTCGTCCCTTACAAATATTCTTTGTATGAATTTTTTGCGTGATAAATTGGTGAAAACTGTGCTCTTATCTTTCAGGTCGTTGATAAGTTAATCGCCCTCATCCCGAATGACGATGATCAAGTTTTGCTTATTCAATTTCTCGGTTCAAAAGATGCCTGTATGAATGCACTAATTTCGAAACTGCTCGCAGATTCCCAATTCGAACAGTTAATACGTCGTTATTTGAATGAAGCACAAGATGAAGTAAATAACAAGAAAGAGAAATGCGACCTTTTAGAAACAGTAGCAGTTATTCAAGAATTGAAAAAGAACAACGAGCAGACATTAACAAATGATATTCAGTTTCTTGAGAAGTTGATGAAACATACGGATCCTAAAAGTGCATTTTTAATTTTTCAAAAATCTCTACAGCAGTTAACGGTGGATCAACGTGCAAAAATGATATCATCCGTGTTAAATATTTGCAAACGTCTTCCAAGCAATCCCATAACGACTAGTCTCACCAATTCATTAAAATGGATTAAAGGCGGCGGGCTCACAATAAAACCAATTTGGATCGTCGCTGGCCTCTTACTTTGGGAAACTTCAAAGGGTATTAATGATTGGTGGGATGGCAGAATTACTGGCACTAGATGTGTAACAATAATTATTGAAAAAAGTGCAGCTATCGGTGGTGCCTGTGTGGGCGTTGCTGTTGGTTCAGCAGTGGGAACACAAATATTTCCCGGGGTTGGTACACTTGTCGGTGGGGTGATAGGAGGATTTATTGGAGGAGCTGTAGCTGAAGCATTAGCAAAATGGCTGAATGATTATTTCTTTGATCGACCAAAGGATATTGCATTAGAAAATGCTTATGCATATTTACAATTAAGACATACTTGTTCAAATGACGAGATCAATGAATCGTATAAAAAATTACTTCTCATCCATCATCCCGACAAAGGTGGTAAGCCGGAAAACTTTATAAAATTACAAGTCTCACTGGCCATTATAAAGGAAGCACGTGGACAAGGCGTGGCGTCAACAAATGTGAGCATAAATCTGATTTTAACTCTCGTATAGTAGGACACTCTTCCTCTCTCTTTCTAGTTTGGACAAAAATCAATCAAATGACACTGAATTTTGACTTTTTTCCCTTTCCTTGTTCGATGGAGGGTTGGTAGCTAGCAATAAAAACGTGGATTATGCTAACGTATATGGTGATTTACAAAACCTCTAAAATACAACATGTGTATCGCTAGTTGCATTAGACATATATATTTCAGGTTCATCGGATCTGTTAATATCTCAGCGAAACTGACAGAGGATTCAATGGAGTTCAGTCAAATCTCCCAATGGAGATTGAAAGATGTGATTATGATGTATGAAAGCAGTCACGATCCGGATTTTGGCCTTGCTAAAGGGTCTCGTGAGGAGGCAATGGGTGTGAGTGTGGGTATCTCTTCCTTTAGTAAACACCCACACTTAATTTTTGGACCAATCAGTGAAATGCGGAGACACAAGTAAGTAAGCAATCATGCAGACAATTTATGTTTGCAAGACTCTTCTCTATGAGAAAAAGAACATTTTAAAGATGAGCATACAAAATGAAGTTATCTTTTAGATTTTTTTCGAACAACGAATAGTGTAACATCTAAAGCTGTTTTTTTATGAATAATTATATTGTAATCTTTGATATTTTTCTTTTTTTGAACATTTTTAAAAAAAGAGTCAAGTCATTGAACAAAAACTCTTGCCAGTTAATTGGGTGACAGTTGGACTGGTCTCATTCGATTTCTAAAACTAGTCTTGTTCATTGTAAACAGGATTAAATTGAATAGGATTCTGTTACCTGTAATTAATATTCATACTAAAAGTCAAGTAGATGCAGTCTACCGGAGTTACTCTCTTCAACTGCATGCTGACAGAGATGTCAATATATTCTGAAAGTAATGACTTTTGATCATCTCTATATTTATGATAGTGATTAAAGATTTTAATAAAATTGCTCAGCATACGATCAAAACTGAAATGCATATAAAGTCACATGAATAATCGAAGAGAAACTTTATACTATAATGAGCCTTTATTTTGATATTTCTAACAATATAAAAGTTATAACATTTCAAATTCTACGATTATTATTATACTGATCGCTTATATATTTTTTTACTAGCCATTTCATCCATTTTATTGATCAAATATTTTCTTCTCATTATTATCATTCTTTTTACTATCAAAAACATACACCAGTTGAACAAGAGAAACCAGTCAATAATCTAGATATATATATATATATATATATAATATTCAGTGTAATCGTCTGTCTGTACCGGATTAAAGGTTAAATTGAAAAAAACATCATTTTAACAGTTGCAAAGTTCGATTGAGCCCTCTAGAATCTTCTAAAAGTTTGAGAAGTTCGAAAATCCTCTACCATCTTTCATAACCTTCTAGAACGTCGAAAGTCTCTAGAACATTCCCAGGTTTTGATCTTTATGTCATAAATAATCGAGTATGTTCTCGATAGGTTCGTGGTAGGTTAAGAAGAGTACAAACAGACTTGCAATAATACTAAATAGACAATTTCAAAAAATGCCAATGATGAGGCAACACCGTGCAGTATATACAGGTTCTCGCTAGTAACTGGCTTTGAACAAATTCATTTTTGTAATAAAAGTAGACATATTTCAATAAGTCTAGTTCAATAAAAACAATAGTAATAAAGAAAGAAATTTTTATTGAATTAGAAATGATTTCATACTTGTAATAAAATTTTAATAAGCTTTAGATTTTTGTGAATAATCTTGAATTTTCTTTACATTTCGTCGGAAATCTACGAAAACTATGACTATAAAGAAAAAAAAATGAAGAAATAGCAGAGTTGTACATGTGAATGCATCGATCTTTAATATAATAATGTCAATTATATATTTTAAATATAGAACTTTTTTCAGGAAAAAAAATCCACATAATTTTGTATAGAGTACGTATTAAATATTAAAGTTGAGATGGCCTTCATTTGAGAATTATCTTCTATCAGCTGTTTCTGACTTAAGATTTTTCTCGTCTCAGTAAAATACTTGTCATAACACATTCATCAATCATATATGGTAACTTCAAAGAAAACTATTTGCCGTCGAGTAGCGTCCTCTCTATTACTCAATTGATTTACTCATTGCTCAGTATTCGGTTGATTACCTAAACCGAGAAGGATGGAGAAAAGAAAAAAAACGAGAAAAAAAATAAATGTTTGTTATATATAAAAATGGCGGTGAAATGATCGATTCATTCACCTGAAACGATAAAAATAATGAATAGATGAATAACTCCATTATTCAAATGACGTTATTTTTATTTTTTTACTTACTTATAGATGTAAATTCATCTTTTGGTTATAGTTTTTATTTGTAAAAAACATATCAAATATTAAAATGCCACTTCCTCGTTCAGCTAAAGAAGCAGTAGCGAACGATAGTGAATGTAGTAGTTTATTTTCTACAGAAGATCCAGAAAAAATATTTGTTGATTTACGAGAAATTGGTCATGGAAATTTTGGAGCTGTTTATTATGTAAGTTTGATAACAAAATCTTGATTAGAACATATGTTTGTTTATTCAGGCTCGTAATTCTGAAACAAATGAAATTGTTGCTATTAAAAAAATGTCTACAGGGCGAAAACAAAATGCTGAAGTTCGTAGAATAAATATTAAAAAAAAAAAATTTATTCTATCAATTCATTTATTATCTTAGACATGGCAAGATATTTTAAAAGAAATTCGTTTTTTACGTGAACTTAATCATCGTCATTGTATAGCTTATCGTGGATGTTATTTAAAAGACTATACGACATGGCTTGCTATGGAATATTGTCTTGGTTCAGCAGCTGATATTATTGAAGGTTAAATTGAAAAAAGATCTATATTTCAAATCTTGTGCGTTTTTAGTTCATAAAAAACCTTTAGCTGAAGGTGAAATAGCTACAATTGTATGTGATACTTTATCTGCGCTTGATTATCTTCATTCAATGCATCGAATACATCGTGATATAAAAGCAGGAAATATTTTATTAACTGAACATGCTATTGTCAAATTAGGTAATTGAAATAGATAATAAAAAGAAAAACATCTAGATATATATATATCATTTTAGCTGATTTTGGTTCCGCTTCATTTACCAGTCCAGCAAATAGTTTTGTCGGTACTCCGTATGTATTACCGACAATTATTGATAATCGAAAATCTTGTTTTTCTTTTCTTTATTTCAAATAGCTATTGGATAGCGCCAGAAGTTATTTTAGCTATGGAAAATGGTCAATATGATGGAAAAGTTGATATATGGTCACTTGGAATAACTTGTATTGAACTAGGTAGATTTTTAACTTTGAATAAATTCCTTTTTTTAAAAGAAAAAGAAAACTTTTTAGCTGAACGTAAACCACCTTTATTCAATATGAATCCAATGTCAGCACTTTATCATATAGCACAAAATGAAGCACCAACATTAATGATGAATAATGAAAATCAATCATATACAAATGATTTTATTTCATTTATAGCAATGTGTTTAAAAAAGAATCCAATTGAACGACCATCAGCTAAAGAACTTCTAAATGTAAGAAAAAAAATATTTATAAATCATAAATACAAACAAATTGATTTTTTTTATTTTCAGACAATATTTATTACAATTAGAAGTAAACGTGAAATTCTAATAGAATTAATTCGACGTACAAAAGACGCTGTTAAAGAATTTGATAATATACGTTATCGTCGAATGAAAAAAGTTTTATTGGAACATGAAGAACAAAATAGTTCAAATTTAAATTTTCATCAATCAACTGACGCTATTAATATGGATATAGACAGCACAGCTAATACTCAAAATGAACTATTTGTAAGAGATTTTATTTACGAATAATTCCAATATAAGTTTTATTTATATAGGATGATCACACATTAGATGATGATGATACCCAAAGTGTCGATTTTGTATCTAGAAGTAATGAACTTCATCCAGGTGATGATGAAAGTTTGCATTCAAGTCGTTCAAGTCTTCAACAATTACCATCAACTATACATAAAGGTTTCTTATCTCGACAGTTGCCATCAATAGCAGCAACAACTCAACCAATACATAATCCAATTTATACTGGCATGCCATTAAGTATGAATAATCCTAATCGACGATTTACACCTATAGATACAGGTTCAACTTCACATATTAATCAGTTATCATCATCATCATCATCACAAATGAATAGTAATGAATCAACTACTGTTCAGATGAGAAGAAATGTAAGATATATCAGTAATATAGTATGAGAATTAGTATTTTAATGAGGACATAAGTAGAAATATTCTTATCCAAGTAGATAAAATATAGAATATAATAGCGTTACCAATGTTCCTTCTTTGTTATTTTTCTAACGATGAAAAAAAAACGTGTTATATTTATTTTCAGTCAATGGCTATTGATCGTCCATTATCGCATCAACGTCAACGTAATCATTTACCTAGAAACGAATTTTCTACTATAAAAACTTCACGAATTGTTATACGTGAACAACGTGAACATGATCAAGATGATCAACAACTTGAACAATTTCGTGGTTATAAACGAATGAGACGTCAACATCAAAAACAATTAAAACAGGTTTTATTGAATTATATTTATTTTTCTTTCTATAAACTTTTGTTTTTCTCCTATTAGTTGGAAGAACGTTGTCGTAATGAAAAAATGGAATTACGTTCGAAACTTGAACGTGAATACAATACATTTCAAGAACAAATTACTGTTGAAAATAATCGTTTATTAGAAAAACATCGTAAAGAATTAGCTGATCGAGTTAAATATAATCAAAATCATATAAGAAAATTTGAACGTGAACAAGAAGATACTTTTGATGATGAACTTAGACGTTTTCAACAAGAACAAATCAAACAATATAAAATAAAAAAAGATACATTTAAAAAAGTATTAAACTAATTGGAAAATTTTTTTGATTTTATAAATTATTTATTTTTTTCAGGAGATTTCCAGTTCATCAGCTCGACCAAAACATGAAAAAGAAGATGAAATTCGTCGATTAAAAGATGATTTACAATTAAAATTACGTAATGATGAACAAACATTAAAATCACAATTAAATCATGATCAGACTATTCGAAGATTACAATTAAAACGTCGAAAATTATTATTATTACATATTCTTGAACAAAAATTAATTCAAGAAGTTTGTTTTAATTAATTTATATTTTAACAAGAAAAAAACATAATGAAATTCTTTGTCTATTTAGAAATGTACAAGAAGTATGGATACAATTGTACAACGACATTCATTACTTAAAAAACATCATGAATTAACAAAAGAAATTGAACTTAAACAATTAGCTAGTTTACATAAGTAGGAATTCTATCTGATTTATTGTAAACTAGAAAAAGAATGTGAAATCCGGAAAAAGCTCTCAAGAGGAAGCTTACAATAGAACCATAATTCATCATTATCTCATCTGAAGTTTCGAGGACATTCTACATCTCGAGTATAGTTTGAATATAAATCTATAGAACAAAAGTCCCAATACATCTTAAAATTGAGAAGGATATGTTATTATAATGATCGTATAAAACTGAATTTTAGCAAGATAATTTGTTCATTAATAAATAAAATTACCATAGAATTATTGTAAATCTCGATTATATATGAATTCCTTTTATCTCTCATATGACTTCCTAGATCAACTTTAGAATACATAAAATTCTGAATATGTTGTTCTCTATAACGAAATCTAAAGATTAACATACGATAATAATTCATTGTATTTGTTTTTAGAATGCGAAATGAATTTACTCATAAACAACATCTAACAGAAATTCTTAATTTCAATGAATATAGTAATCGTCGTCAAAAAGAATTACTTAAACGACATGCATTAAGTCAAAAACAATTTCCAAAAAATATTAAAGTAAAACAAAAAATTATTTTATATAAAAATACTTTTTCCTTTTTGTTTTTTAGATAAAACAAGCTGAAATCAAACGTCAACATAAAGAAGCATATAATATACAAACTCGTCAATATAAAGCATTAAAAGAAAATATTCGTCTTGAATATGTTCATGCAACTACAAGTCAATCACGTGATGAACTTGAATTGAAATTAAAAACTATGAAAGATGATCAACGACGAAAATTTGATGTACTTTATCAGCGATATGAAGAAGCTGTACAAAAAATGCTTGATCAACAAAATGTAAAATTAAAAATATAAATGAATTTATTTTACTTTGTTGTTTTTGTTTTAGATAAAACTTAATTCTGATCAAGAACGAGAACGTAATTCATTGAAAGCAATACTTGATGAAGATCAACGAAGTTTACTTAGTTTACAAGAAGAAAGTCGTCTTAGAATGGAACAACAACATTCAGATGAAAGAAAACAATTAGAACGAAATATTGAAGAACGATCGAAAAAACTTTCTGAACAGGTATTTTGTTAAAGATCAAAATTCAATGTGTTGTAAGAATTCGAAAAACGTTCGATGACCTATTAATTATACAATTAACGACAGATAATGTTAATATAAAGTTCATTTATATTTTTATTTGTTCTGAGGAAATTCGAGCATATGGTAACCTTTCAATAGAAGTTTGAATAGGTTAAGTTGACCTAATCAAGGTCTCTAATATTATCGAAATATAATATCTTGATAGATGTACGACATTCTTTCTATTTTAAACAAACAACAAACTTCTTCACATTGTTTATGTGTATCGCGTACAATAAGAAAGGGTGTGTATTAGATTTCAACGAACTCGTGCACAGTCAATTCTTAATTTTTGCAGTGTTTATAGTGTAGGAGTTGTTTTTCGCTACGGGCTAAATGGGATTTTTGAAAAATATTCTTTAAATCAAAGAAAAGCATTATATTTCTTATTCGATCTTTTATTTCATAACAAAATTATGTGCTTAATCTATTATTGTATTTAGATGGAACTTGAATTAACTGAATATAATGAAGATCGTAATCGACAGTTTACCTTACTTTTGGAAAAACAACGTTTTGAATTATCTCAAACAGATAATGAAATAACAAATTTAGGTATTAATGTTACTGATTTAGCTGAAACTATTCAAAATATTCATTTTTTTGCTGCTAATCCATCTGGTCATTTATCTTCACAAGATAGACAATTATTATCAGCTAATAATCGTGCATCAATGATTAGTTTACAACGTTCATATAGTTCAAATTCTTTTGCATCAAATACAACGAATGGTAGTGGAACAGCTACACATAAGTAATATATGAATACTAATATTTTTTGTTTTGTGAATACAGTGATCTTTAATCTTTATTGTTGTTTCTCGCTTGTTCGAGTTTTATTCAGGTCATTTTTTTTGCTTCCATTTTTTGTACAAAAAAAAATAAAAATCTCTTCGTTTTTTTTCTCTCTTTCCTATATCTCGCAATCAGATTATGTTTGTCCATTTTTATTTCTGTCTAATGACTTATTTCTTCTTGTTCTTATTATATGCAACAAAAAAAAAAAAAGAAACAAACATTTTCTTTTCCTGCTTTGCTTCATATATATGTATGCACTATTTTTTTAAATGGTCTTCGCTAATATTTGACCAAAAAAAAACAAACATACTACGAAATCAAAATTAACACATATTTGATTGCTTTATAAATATATATATAAATATAATAATTAATAATTTAATTTTAGATTATTTCTTATTATTCGATTTTGCATTTTGTGATTTATACAATGAGTAATCATAACACAGGTCATGGACCAGTTGTAGTTGAACAATCAACAGCAACTGCCGCACCTATTCATGATGTTGTACAAGTATCACCAACAATACAATCAACACCATTAGGTAAGCTAAGGGATACAAATTCCATAACTAACTAACTTAAGACGAGCTTTGTATATTACTTATTGTTGATGCCTCTTTTTTTGAACTTATAGAGAAAGAAAAAAATAGATAATACGTTGCTATGATGATGAAATAAATATTCTTCGATTTTCCTATAATGATATTCATTGGTGGTAGAGTCATTAAGATAGACTTGTAAATGATATTTGTCTATAATAGCAAGATGTGTCTGTCAATATCGAACAGCAGTCTCGAGACTTAATCAATTTCGCGATGTAAATAAAATAATCTGTTGTCTGCAATTCATAAAAATTCTATTATATTAGGAAAGATCTATAGTACATCAGAACAAAATTTTAAAAGAAAGACCATGGTTATTCAATCTACATCTAACAAAGAATATCTTGATAACTAGAATTTTTATTTGTTTTATTATTGAAATATATAGTACAATAACTGATATAGAAGTCTGAAACTTTCTCCACGGTCAAATAGCGTAATAGAGCAGAACCACGTTGACAAAATAACAGCACGAGACGTTACTGGTATTGAAAAAACCTTGTCGCACAGTTTTCTCGCCAATATATATGTCATTAATTGTCTATTTATGTTCTTGGCAACCTATGATAATTAACATTTGCTATTCATCAAAAGGAAATACATTAGACAAGCTGTAAGCATCTTTGGAATTTTGTACTTGACAAGGAATAACGTACATTTTGTTTAAGTCAATTAATCTTTCTTGCAAATGAAAACATATAGTAAGATTTAGGTTATAGTAGTAAAATCTCTCCGAATAAATATTGTTTCGTAGTTATGTAAAATAATTTTAGCTACATTTAAATCTCTGTTTGAGAAATTGTGTATGTTGCTCATATAAAAAAAAACATCGTCTATTTATATTTTGAATAGATGAACCACCACCAGCATATGAAATCAATCCATCATCAAACAATAATGTTATCATTATTGAAAATGGAGATAGTGCCACAATAGGTGGAGTTATTGAAGCACCACCACCATATTGCCTTGTTGATCCAAGTAAAATTCGTAATTTGGATCATTTACCGCATTATCCACATATATCACCTGTAGAAATCATTGATCTCAATGGAAACAGTAATCTTGGCAATGACTTAGTAAAGAAATAGGATTTAATATTATTTTAAACCTTTTTTTCTTTCTCTAATTTTCTAGTCCTCACGCCATGTCAATCAAGCAGCTATTGCAGCTTGGCTTTCATCAGGTTCAAATATGGATATTGGTACTGATTGTACATTTTTAATGGCATTGTAAGTTTTATTTTCTTTATAATCTTTTTAATTTCTATTTTTTTTATTTTAAAGTATTATTGCATTCTTTTTCAATTGGCTTGGTTTTCTTGCTGTTGTTTGTCTTATTCCAACAATAGCCGCTCGTTTTGGTGCGATGTCTGGTTTTGGTTTAAGTGTTGCAAAATGGATAACCGTCATGCGTTATCATGAATTTAACAATAACCCATATATGGGAACTAACAATGTATCAGCAACATATCATCGAACACCAGTTCATGATCCTGCACAAAATTTTGTCTTTGCTATTGTTTTATTTGCTGGATTTTTTCTTTTTGTTCGTGGTTTAATATCATATATTGCAGTTAAAAATCGTGCAAATCAACATGGACAATCAGCAGATGTTTTTAATTGGTACTAAATATCAATACAGACAATTTTAATAAACTTATTATTTTTCTTTTATTCATGATCTGCTACTAATATTGTTCCAAACAAATAATATAATATTCATTATTTCCATTTGAATTATATTCTTAGAACAACAACAACTATATATATTTCCTTCGCTTTAATGTGTGTCTTATGTCTTTTTGCTTTTGTCGATGAGCTTTTTTTCGAAATAAATGTTATAACATATCCAGAAGCCTTGTAAGAGAAAAAAAATGTACGAAGTTTGATGAAACATATCCACAGAAAGAGTCTCTTTTGTTATAAATGATAAATACTGAATTTTATTAATTTATAATAAAGAGTATTAAATCTTATTTAGACAAAAAGATTTTTATGGTTAGTGGTTATTTCGAGACGGATACATCAAATTAAATGAAAGTATATTCTCTTTTGTAATCTTTTTTTTGCCATATCTGTCTTTATCCTCAGAAAAAATCTGAGAACATCAGAACATTTCTTCAGGTCGAATAGTTCTTTATTGTACTCGGTATAACATCATCTTAATCGCGTAATAACGAAACTTCGTATTAACCCTGGATACTACTATATTTATATTTATCTTGTGCGTAATTATTTTGATTACAAGTGTTGTCTACCACAAAAGAAAAAGTTCTATGTTTTCATAGTTTATTTATAACTTTCTTTTTAAAAATACACTATGGCATTGTACCCTTGACATTTGAAATGATTCTTTTGTAAACTATTTAAATTTAAAATAAAAAGATAACAACATTTTATTGTTTATCTTCTTTTTTTTTTATTTTTTTAAATCTTTATAAATAACCGAAATCATCCAATCTGATTAGATCTTTGTATGATGACGAAACGCAACAAAAAAAAAAGGTTATTTACAATAAATAAACAAACAAAAACACATACTAAAAAGGAGGTGAAAGAAAAACTATAACAACGAGAACAACAAACAACAACAACAGCGTCTTTTTCATTCTTATGTACAAATGATAGAAGAAAAAGAAAAAAAAGAAGGAAGGAAAAAAAGCAAGATACTGTTCTTAACTACCGACTAATACAGCAACCAACACTTTTTGCTAAGGAAAAAGGTAACCAATGAGATATGCTTGTGGAGATGAGGATGTTTGACTATTTGCATATATAAAATGAGACCATGCTGAATACACCGGATAATCGACCTGTACTCTTCAATCTTAATTTTGCTTAGAAAGATTTGGATGGATAGGGTTGAGATTATTTACAGTTTTATTCAATCATCTAATGACATTGATGCTTGTCGAAGATGTTCTCGTGCATGACGATGTGATTCTGAACATGAACATCCAATCACCATTTCACGATTCAATAAAGTATCAGCTGTTGCTTGATCACCAGTCGCAACTAGAATAAAAAGAAAAATTTACAATTAATTATATGAAAAATAAAATAGGAAATTTTTAAACATACTAGCTGTATGAACTGCTGATTGACCGAGCCAACCATTTTGATGTATATCAGATCCAGCTTTAAGTAAGTAGTCAATAATTTCAGCATGTGTACCACGAACAGCTATACATACAAAAAATGATAATAGTTAAAAATCAAAATTCAATATATATTTTTTAAGCTTACCAAGAATGAGTGGAATATCGCCATCATCATTTTTACAATTGACACTTGCTCCATATTTAACAAGTGCTTGTACAACTTCTAAATGACCACTTTGTGCGGCTGCATGTAAAGCTGAATAACCGAATTGTCCACATTTTTGTATATCAGCTCCAGCATCAATCAATGCTTTAACGATATCAACTCGACCAAGCATTGCAGCATTCATTAATGGTGTATAACCATATGCATCAGATGCATTGATATCTGCTCCTAATAAATATAAAATTAAAATTTTTATATGATTTCTTATTTTTTCCTATTAACATACCTTCACGAAGCCAACATTTAATACCTTCTAAAGATCCACATTCAGCTTCTTCTGGTAAAGAACGTTTTGTTTTTTGTGGACTATTGAATAAATTGAGCAAAAGATCAGTTGTTGTTTTAATCCATGAAACTGGATAATAAATATCAGTTGAATCAATTGATGGCATGTTTAAAACAGTAGTAGATTTGATAATCTAAATCGACGATGAATATAATAAGAATTGTTTTTTGTACTCTTTAGTATACCCCAAAATCTGACCTTGTATTTATTTGCGTAGAAAATCTCTTTTTCTCTCTCTCCTTTTCTCTTACCCGGGCTCTCGATTTTGCACTCTGTTTACATACATAGGAGATACTATTCGAGAACGAATAGAAGTAACTATCACGCGCAATGCATGCAATACGTCGTCCTCTCTCTTTTCTCGTTTCTTCTACTACTGTCACATGCTTCGATGAGAACAAGAAGAAAGATGATTGGTTATACTAACTCAGTAAAAGGCTTGTGATGCATGTTGTCGAATATAGATGACATGCAGTGAATGTATGGAATATCAGGAAAAAAAAGTTGTACAAAATTTTGTTAGGCCGTTCCAGAAATACATACAGAACTTTGTATGGCATGATCAATTATAGACTCAAATTGCTCTTAGATATGTTAAAGACCGAAATCCATTGAGAAAAAAAGAAACTATCATATAGGGTCAATTTAGATTATATCTTGAATTTTCTGTACTATTTTTTTTTACTTATAAATACATATGTTCAATTAAATACGAAAAGTATAAACTAGTATTATCTTTTTTTAAGAATATCTTTAGTGATGTTAAATTCCACCTACTTGTATTAATGTGTAAGAGTATGTAATAAGTTTTGAAGATTCGTTTGGTTGTATGTGGCTATGTGCACAAAAACCGAGAATAAAATATGAGTTATAAAATAATTTTGCCACAGATATTTATTGCCGGGACAAGGAGAGGAAGAGAGAGAAGCAAGAAAAATTTTGTGCGTGATGCAGAGTAGGTCGTATGATTCTATCACGCATTCACTGTATGCTTCCTAGCTGTTCCTTTTGTTCTTTCCTACAACGTCACTGCCTGAAACGAGTCGACGGCATCACGGGTTCTATGCGTGATCAACATTTTTATTTGAGTTATAGCACGAGGATAGCGCGTTAGCTCAATATTATGCGTAGTTCCTTTTTTATGAATATATATATAAAAAAAAGGAATGTTATATAGATAATCAAAAACGAAAATTTCACGAATACTAAATACAATATGAAATTTTCACAAGGAGGTGTGTCAACCATATTGTATACATATGGTTATTACGTTATCTTTGTCTAAGTGCATTTATGAAAAATCACTATATTTAGTGCCTATAATCAAAACAAATCGTAATAAATATAGAGATATATATTACTTAATTAGAGTTATTAATGAACTTTCAATTATTCATTAATTAGAATTAATTTTTTTTTCGCCATTTTAAATATTGTATCTGTATGTCTCTAGGGTTACAGAGAATGAATAGTGACATTGTTTGTTTTTCTTTGCGTTGGTGTGATCGAAATGCACACATCACAATAAATAATACGAAAAGAGTGATCTTTGGAATTGCCACGTATTATTTCTTTCTTATAAATTCGTTCGAGTATATGTAGTTAATAGTACACTATGTAAATCAACAGCGATAAAAATAAACTTTTTTTTTTCGAATTACGTGTTTAATGATCACCTAAAAAAACATCACTTAACCATGAATTATTTTAAAAAAATAATATGAATGTTATGTGTTTTTTTTACGTTTTTGAATCTTTTAGCGTTACTATTGTCGTAAATGAAAACATAAAAGGTCGATATGTTCTTTTTATTCATCATTATACAAACATTAACTTCACAAAAGAAACGGAAAAAAATGAATAAATCATTCCCGAAAGAAAGAACGAAATTACACAAGGCCATATGTCGAAATATCATATTCTTATGAAAGGGAAAAAGTCAATAGCGTTGATCAGGTACTTGTAGAGGTCAGAATATTTATTGCGTCGTTATTATTATTATCAATCATAGATAGCTATTAAGAATGCAAAACAGGTGTCTGGTAGTTTTTATAATGTGAATGTATGCAAAAATATTCGGCACTAGTTCGCAACGAGCGCATTTTCATCCACATATATGCTTTCATTAATTTTTAAAGAAAGCAAGAAAATAAAAATCTTTTTAACTATATATTATTTTATTATTCTGTTTTTGAATTGAAAATATTTGTCTGTATGTAATTAAAACTCATCAAGGTTATATTTATATTTTCGTCTTATAGAAACTTGAATAATTCATTAAATATAAATAATTATAAATTAACAAAAGTTTAATATGATAAAATTTAGAATTAGAAAAAATATGCAATTCTACAAATGCTTTGTTTGATTATATTTTCAAATTATAAGAATACAAGTCTTCGTATTTACATACGCTGAATCACGAAAAGAATACATGATCAAGTCATTTCGAAATAAGTATGTGACATATGATGAAATTTGCATGACTTATGAATAAATAACAAATATTCTGCCATATTTTCTTTAGAAATATTTTGCTTGATAAAGAAATAATATTGAATACAGAATTCTTAATCAAAACATTGTATAGATAAAATTTCTAACCAGAATATACTCGAAAGATTTATAAATTTATCTTAACTGGCACTACTATTTTAAATAATGTCCTATAATACTTACACATTCGAATCGCGCTTATCTTTACTTACTAAGTGATATAAAGAATTCTGTACGAACAAGATATATCTGTAATAATCATAACTAAAATTTTGAAAATCATTGTTCATTAAACAGATGACGCTAGAATACAATATTAATTATGTTAGATAATAAATTGTAATAATTGTAATAGATTTTTATAATCTTCTCTTTTGATTCTCTCGGATAAAGTTGTATTAAACTGAATAGATTTTGATATTCACATGAAAAAGTTAAGCCAATAATTGTAACCTATGGATGAGTCATTGCATTTTTTTCTGATAAGAATTTTGTTTCAACCGACTTGAAAAAACTCTTTGATTATAATCGTGATGACTTCTATTGCAACGAAATGGGCACCAAAAAAACGTGATTATGTATCTGAACATAAGCTAATAAACAAAACCACAAATGTAACAACAACTCATCCTCTTGGTGTTGCTTTAATTGTATGTATAGAAAAATTAAATATTTAAAAAATATTATTTCAATAAATTCCAGGCAAACAAACCGCAAACAGGAACACCAACGTTATCATCATCTCCGATAATTGATCCTCTATCGAAGATTACAACACAAATTGATATTGATCCATTATCACGTGCATTAGCAGCTGCAATAACATCAACTAAAATTGATTCAACAAAAGAACATTCATCAACAGTACTAGATACATTTGAACCATGGTCAAGTAAAAAAAGTCTTATATTAAATCAATATAATACAACAAAAAAGATTAGTATGACAACAGCTATGAATAATAGTAATGATGAATCGATTATTGATACAAAAGGTACCAAAAAAAAGAATTTTTATTTATTTCATTTCTCTTATTTTTTTATTTCTATAGTGTCAGATATGACAACAACATCTGAAAGAATTAAAAATCGTCTTGAACAATTAGATGCATTTGAAGTAAAATTATTTATATTTTGCAAAAATTTAGTGAAATATATCGATGTTTTATTAAGGGTGGACAACAAACACAAAGTTTAACTCAACAAGAATATATAAATCGTATCAATGATATGAGTCGAGAGATGAGTCAAGCATGGAAAAGCGATCAACGTGTAAAAACATTAAAAATTGTTATACAAGTAAAATAAAAATAAATTTTCTGAGTCTTAATTTTTCAATAAATATTCTCGAAATTTTTAGTGTTGTAAATTATTAGCTGATATGAATGTTATGGAATTTTATCCAAGTAAATTTTGTTTAATAACAGATGTCATAGATACTTTTGGTAAGAAGTTACGATATAAAGTTAGAATTTTTTATTTAATTAATCTTTTGTGTTTAGGAAAATTGGTTTATACACGTTTATTAGAAAAAAGTGCATCGTCAAATGGAAAAATTCGTAAATAGACATTTGAATATTTATTTGAAAATATGTTCTTTTTTGTTTCATGTAGCTGATCGTATTATACCTGATCTTGTTCCAGAAGCAACACGTGAAACTGCTCGTAATTGGTTTTATAAAATAGCTATTATTCGTGAATTATTACCACGTATTCTTGTTGAAACAGCTATTCTTAAATGTTATAGTTTTTTATCTTCAACGTATGACAAAAGAATTTGTTTTTATTATAAAAAAAGAAATCTTTTATAGTCATTATCAAGCTACACTTGTACAATTAATGAAGATGTGTCGTGGTATTGGTGATCCACTAGTAGCTGCATATACTCGTTGTTATATTTGTCGAGTAATTAAAAAAAAAGAAAAAGAAATTTTTGTTGATTATTATTAATATTTAAAGGTTACTATTGATATTGATTTTAAACATCGTGAACCTATTGATATAGCTTTTACGGATTTATGTCAATCACTTCATCAAATAAATTCACCAATTGTTAAAAATTTGTATTCATCACAAAAATTAACAACTAGCATTTATTTATCATTATATTCACCTGCATTGGATTGGATTGTTCAATGTTTATTACATAAATTAGATGATACAAAAACAGAACAAATTATTAATAAAACACGATCAACACTTAATACATCTAGGTTTGTAGAAAACTATTTATTTGAATAGGCAAAAAAGAATATTTATATATTTTAGTGGTGGTGTTGTACTCAATGCACTTTTAAATACACTTCCACCAAGTCATGTTCGTTCAAAAGTTCAAGAATACATTACAATGATTAATGAATGTGATGCAGAATTATTTCCAAAAGTAAATTAGAAATATCTAATATTATTTCAATATATCGTTGTTTTTTTATTATAGAGTATACTTTATCGTTCTCTTGGTCTTTCTCTGCTGTTATCAACACCAGCATCAACACCATCTGATATTCAAATATTAAATAGTGTTTGGAAAGTAGTTACAAAGTTTAAAGAACCAGCGGTAAATTAACTAATTCAATGCATGAGAGAATGTCATTTAAATGAAAAAGTTTTGATTTTGAATTCCTAAAGAACATTTAATACTAAGTCTTCATACTCACCACTAAATAATATATCAAAGATTTATAGAAGAATTAAAATTTATTTAAATGAACTTATGTCAATAAAGATTGTTAGTAACGAGAAATTTTTTTTACAAAAATTTATATTTATTATAGCCATATATGGCATGTGCTGAGGTTTGGATTGAATTAACATCCAAAGAATATACGGTATGATGAAATAAAAAATATTGTTTATTTAATTATTGTTTAGTTTTTATAGACACGAGAATTGAACACTATGTTGGGTGATGTTGTTAAACATTTGACACCTGATCGTGCTTTTGAAGAATATTATGGAAAGTTACATGGAATTATGGTTAAATTATTAAATAATATTGAAGATTTTGCATCATTATTTGCTATGGTATATAATAGAAAAAGAAAATAAGTTGATTAATCTGAATATTTTTGTTATTATAGGATAAAATCTTACCATTTCTTGATTTATTTCAACGAGAAAATGTTCGAGTAGATTTATTTAAATCGATTTTACAAGCATTTGTTAATAGGTTCGTATTAATATATTTCTTTATGTTACTTATTCGAAATTTTCATTATAGAAGTTCACAAGAAAAAACGAATGATCCAGTATTAATAGCAGCAATGACGCATTGTGCTAAAAGTGTTCACGATACACTTGGGTTTGTTTGTTTATTTCAATACAAAATTTATAATAGAAATTTATTTTATTTAAGAGCTTTGACAAATGATGATGAATTACGTGAAGTTAGTGGACTTTTATCTGCAGTCATACGTAAAGTTGATTATGAAAAAGATGTTGAACAAGAACTTAAATTTTGTGTTGAAGCTCGTGGTTTATTTGGTTATATAGATTCAGTTACTATTACACTTATACAGGTAATCACAAAACAATATATCTCTTAAAATCTTTTCAAATCATGGAATTTCGATTACTCGAGAAAGTTTCGGAATCGTTTTAAATATCCATTTGTCTTGTCTGATAGGATAATCAGAATCATCTCAGTTATCTTACGAGATCACATTTGATAATAATTCCATAGAACCCTAGTATTGACAATTCTAATGAATACCATTTTTATTTCAATAATAGATTTATTAAACAATATGTTTATTATCTAGAAAGTAAATACATTAGCCGTATCAACACATCGTATTGTAAATGGTACACATTCAACAGCAACATCATCATTCATACGTGCTTGTATGGCTTTTTGTTATATATCAATTCCATCATTAGAACATCCTTTACATAAACTTAATTTATATACATTATGTGCACAAACTGCATATTTAAATCAAAGTCTTTCACAAGGTTTGAAATAAATTATATTTTGAACAAAATGATTATACTTATCAAATGAATGTATATGTATTTAGGTGATGGTTTTCTTAAAACAGCTATAACGCTTCTTTCTGATTTTCCTAAACAAATTGAAATCGAAGGGAAAGTAGTATCAAGTGATAGATATTTATATGAATCAATTACAAATATAATGTCAACACTTGTTATCGTACCTGTATGGAATTAAATTAATAAAATAAAAATACAATTGAAAAAATTTATTGAATTTCTTTTTTTAGGATAATCCTGATGCAGGTGTTTTATATTTAGCGCATGGTTTAAGTAATGTTATTAATCAAATGAAATGTTTTGATGAGGCAAGTGAAACACGTATAACACTTCTTATGAATATGTTATGTCTTCTTTCAACACAAATTCAAACATTATTACCATATCATATTTCAAAAGGTAAATAAATATAGAAATATTTCTTAAGTTCTTTTTTTGTTGAACATTAGTCGAATCAAATGATACTTTATATGGTAATGATGAAAAATTCCTTAATGAAATATATCAAAGATTAAATAAACTCTGTGAACAAATAATACAGACACTTAAAGATTTAGCAAATACAGTAAGAATTATAAATATAGATAAAAATGAAGCTAATATTATTTGCTAATATTTAGAATCCAAAACGACAATCATCACTTGCAATTGAATTCTTCAATCGTTTCATAGCACATACAGATTTAAATCAACAAAAATGTATTAAATTTGCAGCTAATCTTTGGAATTTATCACAAAGAAATTCTAATCCTGATACACAAAAATTCGCGGTATAATAAAAAAAATCATTAATTATATCAATAATATCATTTTTATTATTTTTAGAAACGTATATTAACCTATATTGAAATTCGTTCTAATAGTGATCAATCTTTTAAACGTTTATATGAACTTATATCTGGTAGTACAAATGATACAAATCACGTATCATCTCGTTCATCATCCACATCAAATTCCGTACATTCATTTAACACTGGTGATTGATATCGTTTGATAATTAGCAATAATGATTAATTTCCTTTTTTTTTCTATTTTTAATACCTGTGATTATTCGATTTTTCTTTTTGTTGAAACAAATATGATTGATTAATGTATTTTCTTATAATATAAAGATTTTTTAGAATCGATATTTATTCAGTTGATTCATGAAGTTGAAAAATAACCTAATATTTTATGGTGAAAAAAGGCAATCTTGTATAATATTTATTCTATATTAATTAATGAATTGAAAAACGATTCTATGTTAACACGAAACTATATTTTGTGCCTTTATATAATTCTAAAATGAACACGACAAAAGAGAAACAAATGATATTAATTTCTTTTTGTTTATTTTAATGATAGCACCAAAACTAAAAGATTGTTATTTTTTTCAATTGATTTAACATGATACAGTTGTTTGACAATATCTTTCTTCTTTTAATGGTCCACATCGTTTACCACCATTACGTGCACGACGTACAGGAACACGTGTACGTGTTTGTACTGCATCTTGTCCACAACCTGTACATGGAGACCAAATACTCCATTGACTTACAACACAATCAGTAGGTGCTAAAAGAAACGAATAGATAAAAATAGATATATATGTATATCTATAAGCAAATACATACGACAACGATTTAAATGACATGGTTGAGTTTCTTCAAATGTTAATGATCGACAACGATATTCATCAGCTGTTTTATGATGATTTAATAATACTCGACTACGACGACGAATACCATTCGAACCACATGTTACTGAACATTCACTCCATTCAGTCCAAGGACTCATTGGACATGATAAATCATTAGCTAAAAAATGATTAAATTAACTATTGATTTGTTTATTTTTTTCATTTCTTACTTTGAACGAGAAAACTTTTACAAGCAGTTTCACATTCCATTTGATTTGCAAAATTATTTTTATTATTACCACGAGCAGGACATGTACCAATACCAGAAAATGGTACACATGCCATACTTGTTTTATTATAATAATATCGTTGTAAACCACGGCATCGATTGTCTTCAACGGGTTCGGCCATACAACGATCTAAAAAGAGAAATAGTCAATTTTATTAAATTTATAATGACATCAACAAACAATATGATTTTTTTACTATAGTTGATAGTAAATATCGATTTAGGACGTAGAAACGGAAGAAAAACAGCTGATAATAGTGTCAAGATGGATTTAATAAGATGTTACTTGAATTCATCAAAATTTATTTGATCAAAGGATAATGATGAGAATGGATTCTATTCGCTATACTAATATAGTTGACAGCAATAACTTCTCAGATCTCGATATATTTCTTTAGTAGTCAAAGATTCAATGATAAATTTACCTTTATTTTCAACTTTATTACAATTCATTGTATCTGCACCTTGACATTGACGTTTTTCAATTAAATAAATATCTTTACATTTTGGATCATTATGTGAACTATCACTGATATACCATCGTCGTCTTTCTGTTGTTCCCTGACCACATGATACTGAACATGGTGAAAATGATGACCAATCTGTCACAGCACATCTTGAACAAATAATAATTTATTTAAAGTATTATATTATTAAAGAATATTATAATTTACGGTGCAACTTGTTGATTTTCATCATCACAATCATCACCCATTCTTTCATAACACATTTCACTTTCACTTAATCGTTCATTACATCCATGATGATTCGTATTTTTATACATTCTTAAAATAAAATTATTTATTAAAACTTACAGGAAAATAAAATAAAAACCTTGTTCGTGTTCGTAAACCATTTCCACATTTGACATTACATGGACTCCAATCTACCCATGGTGATGTCATACATCGTGGATCTGTTGGTTGTTCATCTGGAATTATCAATAAATATTTAATAAGTTAAAACAAATTAAGAAATTTACCAAGTAATTCAACGTTTGTTTTTGCAACTTCTTTTTCACTTTCGACTTCACTTGTACGACTTAAATCAACAAAGTTTGGACCAAAATCAATAACTGGTGATGTTTCACTATGCTGTATTCGACCATTTGGACAAGATACACCTTGTGCCATCACTCGTTTAATAGTTAATTTAGCAAATGGAGGTGGTTGAGTACCTAAAATATTCAAAAACAAATAGTATATCTTTACTCTTCTTTGTTTTCTAAATTTCTTACCAAAAAATGGTGATCGATTATCTGTAATATTACTTGAAAGAATTGGTGAAATTGGTTTACGTGTCATTTCTGGTCGTTTTGGACCCTACAACACATAAATAAAAAATATTTTCTACTTGTATTTTATCACTATTAAAAATGCAAATTATTTACATTATATCTCACACCCATATCTGTTCCGGCATCAATTGGATGAAGTAATTCTTCGTAACTATCCACCCATGTACAATTTGGAAGACATAAATCAAGACCAGATATACCTAGAGATCATATCATAAACTAAAACATATATTCAATTTAAGATATATTCATATTTACCAGCGACCCAATCGGGTGATGGTCCAAGCATAGTAACAAATGATAAGAAATGATGATTTCTAGAAGTTGTAAAAGCACCTGCTGTTGATTTGCTTACATTAACTGTCCAAAGACCAGGTACAATCATTACATTACGAATAACACCAAATTTTGTCTAAACAAACATAAATCTTGTTTTTTGAATAAGAAAATTAAAAAAAACAATCATTTACATGATTTTTAATTTCTTTTTGCATTGTACCAATTGCACCCCATTCAGCAACTTGTTTAAGACCATCACTTGCAATATCACCAAAATTCCATACTAAATTTAAAATCATATACAGTTACAAAATTATTCATTTAATTAATCATATTACATGAATATTCTTGACTATGAGTAGCTCCAATTATGTCAGACCAATGAAGAAGATGTTCTAAATTTGAGAAAATAATATATATATAAATGAAAAGATATATTTTTTCTTACCAGGTGGCCAATCTTTTGGATGTGTTTGTTTTGACCAAAGACCTTGAAATGTTAATTGAAATTTTGCTTCATCACATGCACAACATGGATTACGAGGTCGATGAATTGCTTTTGGCATATCTAAATAAAATTCTTTATCTAACAATCAGTTTTTTTCTTAATTCAAACAAACCCATCATCATTTGTTTCTGTTTATTTTTTGTTGCATTATTATCACAATCAATTGTACATTGTTTTTGTTCTTCTAAACGTTCTGAACAAAAACCAGTCATAGCTGCACGTTTATCTGCATACATTCTTGTTCGTATTTGTACACCTGGTTTAGTACATGTAGCATTTGAACATGATGACCAATCAGTCCACATTGAAACAAGACAACGTGGATCATGAACCACTATAAAAATAATAATTACACAATTAATAAGGCAAATAACTTAAAATATATATATACTTGATTTATGATCTTGAATAAGTTCATCACACATAGCTCCACATTCTTCATGTGTCATAAAATTATTTTCATTTCCTATTTGACAAAAAGGACATAAAGTAAACTTTAAAAAAAAAAAAGAAAATGTCTTTTAATACCTCGACAACCACCATATTGAAATTTTGTGCATTTACGTGTTGTTACATCAAAGTAAAATCTATCAATAAATTTCGTACATGGTCCAGGTTCAAGTGGTTGCATACATTTTTCTAAATAAAAATATATTTTCCTAGTAAATATTGAATTAAATCTTCAATTTATTCTAACATACGTTTTCTTTCTGCTATTTCCATATTTTTAATCATTGTTCTTCGTGTATCCGATAAACGATACATTTGTGATGGATCACATGTTGTATCACAATCACGAAATTCTTCTAAGGGTTCCGAACAAAATCCCATAGCCATAAATTTAACTTTATATGTACGAAATCGACTTTGTGTTCCAGGTCCACAAACAGATGAACAAGCACTCCATTCAGACCATGGTAATGTCATACAACGTGTATCTTTACCATCCTCTAAAATTATAATATTTATATTTATACTTATATATTATAAAATATTTCTTTAATTAAACCTGTTCGTCCACGTAATAAAATATCGCACGTATCTTCACATGTATCACGTGTAAGAAAATTATTATCATTAGCACCACAACCACTATAATCAAATTCTAAACATTTACTCATATCCAAATTAAAATAAAAACGTCGTTCATATTGTGAACATGAACCAGTTTCAACTGATTGCATACATATACGTTTTTTTTCTATCATATCTGTTAAACGACCTTGTTCACATAATGGTTTCATTCCACGACAAGATTCTTTTTCCATTAATTGATATTCTGATCGACATTCTGGTTTATCTCCACCTTTTAACATTGTACGAGATCGTGTACGCATACCTTCACCACATGTCACTGAGCAATGTGACCATTCTGACCATTCACTTGCCATGCACCTAAAATAAATAAATGTTTTCTTAACAATTCACGATTCAATGTAATAATAGGAAATACTTACATTGAATTATTTAATTTGCTTGAATGATCATTCATATTTGTTGATAAACATGATGCCATATGACATGAAACCATATCATACGTTCTTTCGTTGCAATGATGACGAAAAGCTTTATCTGGCATAAGATAAGTACGTCGTCGTGTTTTTATTCCATGACCACAAGTAACTGAACAAGATGACCATGGTGCCCATTCTGTTGTGCGACATTCAGGTGATGATGTTTCTTCTTTAAAAATATATAACAAAGTAATATGAATATTTTTGTTTTAAATTATTTACCGTAAGCATATACTAAATTTCCTGAATAATCATATTTTTGTTTTAATCGTTCATTTCGATGATTTGCTTGTGATAAATCAATATCAGTCGATTGATCTTGTTGATTTGTTTTATGAGGTTGTTGTGTATCTTGTTTATTATTTGGACAATGAGAACCACGAACAAGTGTACGTTGAAGAGTGACACGTGCTACTGGCATTATTGGTTTACCTATTTAAGAATAAATAGACATCAACAGTATTTTAAGAATTAAATTTTAAAAACTTACTCATTGGATCATGAAACGATGATGTTGGAGATACAGTACCAGTAATCGTATGAATTTTTTCCAATGGAACCGTTGGTAATCGACTTGCCTAAAATAAAATTCAATATAATATTTTCAAAATAAATTATATTTACTGCATATGTCATTCCACTATCAACTCCAGCATCTAATGGATAAAGATCTTCTGAATATTGTTCTACCCATGTACAATTTGATAAACATAAATCAACTCCACTAATTCCTATATATAAAATAATTTATTATTTATATAAAACAAAATATCTTAAGTAGCGTAATAACAAAGCATTAAGAAGAAGAAGAAGAAATATACCTGTAAACCAGTCAGGACTGGGTGAAATTTTGCTAACAAAACTCAATTTAGAATGATGAGGAGAAACAGTAAATACATTCATTGTTGACGCAATTTCATTAGATGATATTTTTAAAGGTCGAGCAAGTATTAAACTACGTATAACTCCATTGAATGACTATAACAAACAAAAAGCACAATGAACACATATACAACATAAAAGACAAATATATAAATGTAATAAAAAGAAGACAACATAGAATACAAATATTTTCTTTTCTTGTATTTTTTTCAGAAAAAGAAAATCTACCTATGAAAGAATCGGCTGATTTTATATTTTCATCAATATATCTATTAACAAGAGATAATCGAGGAAAATCATGATTAACTCGAATAGCTTGATACCACCCTGTACCGGACGTTACAAAACGTAAACCAACTGATCCTCTATTATGTTGCTAATCGTGTTTAATAAAAAAATAATAATGAAGAAAAAATAGATTTTCTTAGTTTATTCGTAGTAATACTAACTTCATTTGCTAATTCTTGTTCAAGTGTATGTGTTTCACCGGTTAAAACTAAATCACTTAGAGCACGATTTGCATAGGAACCAACTTCAAATAATGTATAATTTGGATTATGAACAGCACCAACAGTTGTTGAAAAATGTGCTTAAATAGAATGATTTTTATTAAAAATTAATAAGATAAATTTGGTTTTTACCTGTTGTTGATGGCCAATCTTTTTTATGTGTTTGTGGTGACCAAAGTCCTTTAAATGTTAATTGATATTTTGCTTCACCACAAGCACAACATTGTTGCATCATTTTTTTCATATGCATTTCTAAATAGAAAAATATTTCTCATTAAATGCATGATTAATTATTTCATCAAAATACGAACGATCTTCGCACATTGTGTACGTAAGAGCGTTATCATCTTTAAACCAAACTGTATCGGAACGTACTACAGTTGCTCTATAAAATAGTTTAAATTAATTAAAGTGATTTATACACAATATATATGTATATATACTTGAATGAAATACATCCTTGTGGATGACGTGGTGCAATCCAATCGACAGATATGGAATTTTTTGATTTATCCGGATTAGCATCTGTAACACCACCTTGACAATTACGTTGACTAATTGTAGCTTCTTGCATTGATTCGTCATTCGTATTTGTTGATGGTAATAATTCAAAATGTCCAATGGGTTTATATGATTGTTCATCAGACCATGTTGACGAAACAGCAATAAGCATAAATTCTTTAAACACGGATTGATAAAACTGACTTTTGAAACCACTCAATGAAACTATAAACAGAAGTCTTATGTGAATTATTTTTAATTTTAAATCATACCTTTGTATGTTCGTCCTGGAACGTATGTTTTAAAACCTCCTTCAACAGTTATACGAAAACCATTATCGCCTGATGTTTGAGGTACGAAGTATCGTGATGAACGATAACAAGTAGGTGGTTGTGCAACAATAATATTGAATAAAATAAATAATTGAACAAACCACACAGTCAACATATTATAATTAACGTAGTATATATCAAGAAAAGGAAATTGTTCGTTTTAACTAAGAAATATTAATTTTCCAGAACACGACCGACAATTGACATAGAATACAAGAAAAATAATAATAACAACAACTGCTAAGGCAAAGAATTATATGCTTGTATATGGAAAGCATCTGGAAGGAAGAAGAGAGAGAGAGAAGAAAGTAGTAAATCAATAATAAGCGAAAGACAGTATATCTTAGTCAAGAAATGAGATGTTGATGATGATAAAAAGACGGTTTCTTTTCTTCTTTCGTCTTTTATTTCTTTTTCTATTGCTTTTTCTTTTGTGATACTATTATTTCCTAATATATCAACTATTGATAAAAAAAAATAAAATAAGACTAAAGACAGTTCTGATAATTGCTAATCATGTCAATATATACCAAAAAAAAGAAAATACTATTCATATTAAACCGACATGTAATTAAATATATATTTTTTTATCACTCGAAGGAATAGAAACACGTTCATATTTGAAAATAATAAGTGCATAGTTTTTATTATATTTGACATTTTTTAGTCAATTAATTAATAATTTAAAATTTTTATCGATTCAGAATTTATTATTTAACTAAGAAACTTGCACTCTGATTGGCCTTGAAACTATTTTTAGTGTTCGACATAGATAAATTCAATGGAAAAAAATGCCTATCTTAATAGTACGAATGTCCAATGATATACATAACAAAAACTACTGTTCTGATAAATAGTGCTTCGAGGACATATAGATAATACCAAACATGTCATCTTTGAAGGAACAAACAGATGGTATTGCCTGGATGAGATTCTTTCGATATGCACAATTTATTAATAATCTCCCTACGGAAATAAATAAAACATCGCTAATATAAGAAATACTAAGCTTATATCGATAGATTAACGAGAAAAACAATTCTCAACTGAGATAATTACTAGAACATTTTCTGGCGAGAAGAAAAATAACTTATTTTTCTTTTCTTCATTATTTATTAACTTTTATTTACCTACGACTTTTTAAATATATATAAAGAAACGTCATAGTTGCGAGTGCACTAAAGGAATTACTTGATAGTTTCTTAGAATTACTTTCTTCTATATATATCAAACAAACCGAAATGAAAATAATTTTGAATATAAATCAAAGAGATTTTAAATAAATATTTTAATCTATTAATTCAACAAGCAATAGATGAAAGAATAACCTTATGATGTACCTGTAATATCCCATGATGCTAATTAGTGTCTTACTATGCAAACATAAATCATTTCAAATAATTTGCTTCAAAAACGATAAACATGTCTAGTATATAATCTATTTTTTCAAGGTAACAGACAGCAAATGAATGTAATACGGGTACAAAAAAAAACAAGGTAATACATGCATACACATATATCCTACTAATGAACATAATAAACAAACAAGAATTGAATGAATAAACAATAACAGAGTTGTTTTAGTGTCTAGAACGACAAGTACACACACACACGAAAAATACATACAATGAGATAGAAGTAAAACATGAGATATTAATTATTGACTATGATACATGAGGTATATGATGTAGATGTTTAGTTTAAAAACAATGAAACAAAAGAAATGTTCTTTATTGACCGTTATTTGATGTAACAGTAGCTGTTTCATTAGCAGATGTTGCCACTACTGCTGGTGTTGTAGATGGTTTTTTTGGTCGACCTCGTTGTTTTTTGGCTGAACCATCATCATTGGCTAATGATATCTTAGGTTTTGGTGCTGCCTTTTTTACACCAGATCCTGATGGTCGACCACGTTTTCTAGCTGATAAATCTTCTGTTGGTTTTGATGGTGGTGGTGAGACTACTACAACTTTTTTTGGTGTTGCTCCTGCTGATGGTCGTCCACGTTTTCTTTTCGTTAATTCATCACCACTATCTTGTTCTTGAGGAATGGCAACTGGAGCTGCTTGAACCTAAATTAAACATTATTTATTAGTATAATTTTTAAAATTTCTTCAAATATTACTTGTGGTTTCTTTATTCCATTTGTTTGTTCATCGGGTGTATCAATTTTTGATGGTCTACCACGCTTTTTTTTATTTGCATCACCGTTAGTTTCGACTTCTTCTTCTTCTTCTTGTTGTGGTACAACTACTTTTTTCGCTGGTGATGTTTCAACTGCTTTTGGTGGTCGACCACGACCACGACCATTTGTTGGCGCATCTACTTTCTTGACAACTTTTGGTGAACTAGTAGATTTTGGTGGACGACCACGACCTTTCTTTCCATTAGCAATACCTACTCCTGATGGACTATTGTCACCTTCATCTAAATATTCAAATTTATTTTTGTACTATTCAAACAAGATCTAATTACCATGATTGCCATTAGTTATTGCACCTGTATCCATTGGTAAAACACCAGCACTATCATTTAAAGCTGCAACATTATTTTGCTGTTCCATGATTATTTATTTAAATGAATGAAATTATCTACGGCAAAAACAAGGAACAAAAATGTCTCAATGAGATAGATTGACCGATGTATGTGTAATGATAGAGAAAGAACAAATGAACAATGATCGATTGATGATCCTTCTTTGTTTACTATTGGCCAACAAGAAATTGAACTAATCCGAGAATAATATTTTAAAATGATTTTTTTTACGAAAATATTTTTCTAAATTAATATTAATTCTTATTTTTGTTTTGTTTTAATCACATATGAATATGACAAATAAATACATCTGATTTATTCCTGAAAAAGTGACATCTATTGCTTTTGTATTGAGTTTCTTATTGGTTCAATAAGAAGAAAATGAAAATGTTTAATTGAAGTCATCTCTCTTCCACGTTTGCTTTTTTTTTCCTAATAAACAAAAACACACACACGGGAAATAAAGATACTGTACAGAAAAAAAACAATGCTCGGAAAACAAACAAACAAACAGATCGGGTATAAAAGACAGAAAAACGAACCCGTTTCTATATACTTGCTGTTATATATACAAGCAAAAAAAAAGTGGTCACATAGAAGTTTTTATACATATATACACGAGAAAAACGATGTTGTTGCTTCTTTTTCTTTATCATCAAATGTACATAAAGAGAAAAAAAACATATTCATATGTTAAGGAGAGAGAGAGAGAGAGTAGGGGGAGGGATAGACAAGAAATAATCACAGATGGAACAATGACGCGTACTGTAATATAGAGAATAGAAGATATACAAATATATATACACATACATAGAAAAAAAAGACATGAGACTGTTCTTTAATGTTATGCACAAAAAAAAAGAGAAAAAACTCGAACAATAAACCAAATAAACAAACAAACAAACAAACAACGAATCAGTTGATTGTGAAGCAATGAAACGAAACGAAAAAAATGTAACAAGAAACGAACTAATGGCACTAAACCGGGAAAATCAACTCTCTCTCACTCACTTAATTTACAACACACAGAAGTAAAAGTAATAGATACCTGAAATGGTTTAGTTGTTACACGCACACACATATATTTTATATATATATATAGAATTTTTATATACAAATATTTTTACATCATACCAATCTGATTAAATACAGATTCATCATCGCCATATAAATCGATAAGTACTCCTAATACTTGAGGATGTTCATGTGCAAGTGCCCATTCAACAAGTGATTTGTCACCTGTTTTACGTCGTTCTTCATAACGACGCCAATCGGTACCATGTTTAAGTAAACTAACTACAACAGAACCTTGATTACATTCAATAGCTCGTTCCAATGGTGTTTTATTTTCAAATCCAGGATAATCAACGGGAAAACCACGTGTTAATAAATAATCTATGATATCGAGGCGACCATAACCTATGGCAACATTTAATGCTGATTCACGAGCCACCGAGATGCAGTACTAAAATAAAAATTAATTTTATAATGAAATATATATATACTAATAAATCTCTATTTAACATTCAATATAAATATTAACTTTCTCGAAGAAATTTCGTTATTTTCTTTTAAAATAATTATGTTATTGTTAAGAAACTTTATAAGAACTAATAAAAAAAGAATCGATCAATATTATCTGAAAACCTTCATATCTAATAATCTGAAATCTAACTTTCAGATCATATAAAATCATCAAAAAACTGTCTTAACATATCAAGGTCAAACTACCTAATCTATTATTTTTCTTTTGATTCGCTGAATAAATTAAACCTTAATACCCATTTCTTTTCCTTCATTTATTCTGCGAGAAAAAAAAATCGATATGATTCATTTTCTGCACATAATTAGAAGTTTCCAATGATTAATATATCATCATATGAGAAAGAAAAACAATCTGTTACATTTGTTGTTCTTGTAATCTTTCTATGCGTATTTTTTTTATATAATCAAACTTACAGGATTATGACCGAGATGAAGAAGAAGATCAACCATCGCAAGCCTGCCATTTGCAATAGCTGTATAAAGTGGTGTATGACCATTTGAATCGAGTAAACATGTATCAGCTACTGTTGGTTGTTGTCGAAGTCGACTATGTAAAAGAACTATTCCTTGAACATCGTTTGTTCGAACAGCATGATGTAAATCAAATTTAGGTATTTGTAATTCACTTTGTTGTTGCGGTTGTTGTTGTTGCTGCTGTTGTTGTTGCTGTTGTTGCTGTTGAACTTGTTGGTGTTGAGGATGTTGGATTGATTTTGTTGTATGAGATGGATATTGATATGGAGCATAATGGGTACGATGTTGAGGAATTACAGGACCACCGTTATGATGATGAGAATGATGATGATAATTACTCTCAGTCAACATAGTACTCGTGATCACAATGGAAATAAACAAAAAAAAATATCTAAAAGTAAAAATCATCCATCAGTTAGAAGAAGAGATATACACGTAAATGACCTTCTCCTCCTTCTCGTCGTCGTATTCGTCTTCACATCGCACTAGGATCGATGGTCTAACATACACTAAGTGCATCTCTCTCTCTTTTTCTCTATTAATCGAAAGAGAAAAAGAAGAAGAGAAATAGAGAAAGAATTAAACTCGATATCCAGGTTATTCGCTTTTTTTTTATTCATATATATCACGAATACAAATAAAAAAATAAACGTTTTATTATTGAAAACTCTTTCTTATCTGATATGTTCTGATTGTGAGCTGGTGCCAGTGTCAGCTGTTGAAATAAGTAAGAACAAAAAAAACGGATCATATCAGGACAATTGGCCTCCACTTTCTATAGATAGCGTAATAGCTTTGTCCTCCACGATTGCTTGCTCACATATGTGATGGACGAGATGGATATGGCATACATCCCTTTTTCTTTCCCTACGTCCTTCTCCGTTCTCCATCTATTCATACACCCCTTTTGTTCGATAATTTTATTGTCAGCTACGCATAACGACACAAGGTCTTGTTCTCGTAAGATGCGTACGCCCTACGCGCGCAAAAGAAAAGGAAAAGAATAAAGAGAGAAAAATGTATTGAGTCTTTATATCTACTATAAATGCGTTTATATATACACATACTAGTAATGACCAGCACATGTATATATTTGCACATCAGTTAGTTAGTCGACGACTTACGGCTCTGACTAAAAACAATACATCTATTTTTTTAATTCTTAAGTGGTGCATTGACGTATTTTTCTTTTTTCTCTATGCTATGCAACCAATTGCCTTAAGCATGTACGATAAATTCAGTCAGTCATTTACTTAAAGATGAAAGCATCATCATCCTTTTTGTCCTTATTATGATTACTACTGTTACCTATGGGTCTTTCGTCTATCAAAAAAGTGAGGAATGAAGAGAAAGAAAAAAAAAACGAATCACTTATTTAACTCAATAGCGGAAAAAAAACGAAGTAATAGAAAATGATTCAAATAAAAAGAAATAGCAATGTTGTTGTTGTTGTTGCTGTTTCTGTCGACGGCTAAATCAAGTAATAATACCAATGCGACGACTCGTGTACGTGTGCTTGTTCTTATGCTTCTTTCTTCTTTCCTATTTTTCTTTTTCTTCTTTTTCCCTTATTCACAAAAACCACACACACCAGCTGCTTGTCGAGTATAGACATTGAGAATTCGATGAGAGAGAATGAGAAAAGAAAAAAAAACTGAAAAAAGCAAGAAGAGACAAGTTACAGCCTTGTCTCATCGGGAAACATTCGGGCTGAGAGGGGTTGCTTTACACGATCTATTAACAATACATGTGGGCGAAAAAGCAAAAAAAAGAAAGAATGGAATTCTTTCCACTCATTGTTTGTTCTCAGATGAATCGACATTTGTGCTTGATATAGAAGAAAAAGAAACGTAGAAGAAAGATAATTAGAATATAAAACAACAAGAATGTTTACTAAAGAATGTTTTTTACAAAAATATGAACGCGCTTAACTTCCTCAGAAACTAATACTTTACTTAGAAAACGATAAATAATGTTGGCGTTGTTGTTCTTCTACGAAAAAGTTTTACAATCAAATCTATCATATTGATAGATTGATAATTGACAGCATACGAAAAGCATTAGCATCTAAAACCTAATGTTCTATCTAAAGAGTAAAGCCACTGTGACATTTTCTGAATGTTAACCATGATAGAAATATACAATCAATCGTTGTCATGCATATGTGATTTATCATTCCAATTCATCTATCTCTATGTATGAAGACTTAATAGAAAGAAGAAAAAAATATATTACTATAGTGTAGATTTTTCTTTTTATTTCTTCTATTATTAAATATTTACCTCATTATATAATAATTATATTAAACTAAAAGAAGAAAACAACATATAAATATTCAAAATGTAAAAAATAATAAGAACAAAAAGCAAAAAGGTCTGATGATTATATACACGTGCCACGTCAATGATGACGTAGGAACTATCCAATTGGATGTTATTTCACCATATGATGACGATACGTCTTACATCATCATTGTGTGATTACTTCTATTTTTTTTAGGGTGAAGGAAGGATTACCTATTTAAAACGTACACATACGATATCGAAGAGATGAACGAATGAATGTAACATGAATTTTAGACAAGTAACCAAGACAAAAACTGATAAAAAGTACATCTTATATTATAAAAAAATTTCTATATGATCAATTATTTTAGTAGACGATAGACGTAGATTGTATAAATAAAAAACGAAAAAGCAAAGTAACCTATCATTATCATTATCATGTCTAAAGTGATCACCTTCATTATATGCGTCTATACGTCATCGCCTCATCTATCATCTTGCTTTCTGTATACAATTGATTGGAGACATGATTAGAGATAGAATACAGAGAGAGAGAGCGAGAGAGAAGAAAAATCAAATAGATACATAATAAAGATTATCTTTTATAAAAACATCTGGCTAATCAAATTGTCATATTTTTTTTTTTGTATTTCTGAAATAAATATAGATTTTATTATATTTTATTTATAGGGCGTCACTTTTGTCCTCACAGAAAAAGTCGTACCATACGTGCGAATATAGTGAATAATATCATATGCTATATGTAAAAATAAAACGAATAAAAAAACGACATACTCAAGGCTTTTTTGTATTACTCGTTTTGGCCAAGTCATCATTATTTGATGAAGCGAAAGATAATAAAACGAAGTATAGTGAAATTTTTCAGTGTAGAATGGATACATTCTGATAAAAAAAACACTAGCGCCTTACGTTCGTGAATGGAATTTACACTATAGAACCTTACTCCAGTGCATATTTGCATACAAGATTTTTACATTCATACCAACTTTTACTACATTCTAATACTGAAAAATGTAGTATTTTTTTTTTATATTACTTTTCTTTGTATGACGAAGGAAAAAAAGAACTTATCATCAGCCGACATATTTGCATTGGACTTTGCCCTTACCTGTACGCCTACATAAGATTTGTTTAGAAATACTTTTTTTTGTCTAGATAAAAAATAACCTTTACAGTCTGTACGTAATTAAACAGAATCATTAATAAAATATTGTTATTCCATTGTAAACCATCCTTCGAGTAAACGCCATGCATCATCAAATAATTCGTAATAGACTTTATATAAATAAACAAAATATAATAGAAAATTGTCAAGTTTAGTGTTCGTTTTTTACCTCCACAACATTTGCGTCGTTTTGATCTTGAATCTTTCGGACGACGAAAAAGTTGTTCAGGTTTTAATCCTTTGGAATATTGTTTCATTTTTTTATGTTGAAAATTATTTGTTAAATTTAATTCATTTAATGAATTTTTATTTACTATTGGTTTCATATTGTATAAATATTTCATTTTTTCTTGATATTGATTTGATAGATATGAAGTCGAATCAGTTTCTTGTGTTGGATTTGATGTTTGAGATATTGTCAATGAAGTTGATGATAACACATGTCTCATCTATAAGATTCATGGAAATGAATTAGTCTTTTTCTAACCATATAAAGAATAGTTATTATCTACCTCAAATGATTGATGATCTTCTCTTTTAGATATAGAATCTCTAGATAATTGTGACTTAATTTGATTAGTTACAATTGATACAGATGGCGGTTTATTAATCGTCTTTAATATTTTTTCTTTACTTTTTCGTCGTGTACTAGTATTCTTAGATCTATTAATTATAATAAAAGTATACTTTTCATCGTATTTTTATCATCTTTAGAAGAACAACTACATTCAAGAATATCCAGATTTGTATCTTTTTATTAGAAAATAGAGAATAGTTGTCAAGATATTAGTCATAGAGAAAGATCATCGAACAAAACTTAATTGGTCTTTGTATATTATATAACTTATTCTTAAATCTGATTTCTTTCCATAGTCTTCTATCATGTAAAATTATCGTGATAGAAAAGCTCAACTTGCCATCATGTACATAAACAACAATAATCATAATATATAGTCGATTCGATAGTTATCTTGACCTCGTATACTGGGTCAATAGTACAGAGAAACTGTCTAATTTATCCTGTGTTCTGAAGGACTATAACTGATAAATCCCATTCATGTGTACTATACGAAAATATGCAGTTACTTTGATTTGAATTTTGCGTAAGTCTTAATAGATAATATATTCTATCAATATTAGTTCTGAATCTAGATTAGAAAGTGTCTGTGAATATGTGTCACTCATCTAATATATTAAGTTTACTGTGCAGAGTCTTCGTTTTTCTTTTTATAGCTGAGAATACATTTAATCTTGTTATGAATGATGATTAAATAACATCCATTTTCTACTAAATATACATTTGAAAGAAATATCCAATAAAATGAATATTTGATGAATACTGTATTTCTCATTATTTGAATATAATTTCAGATGTGCTTTAAGAATTATTATAAACTTACTTAATTTTCGTCTTCTTTTTATTGCTTTTATTCATTTTTCTAAAATAGAATCATAACAAAATCTGATAATTAATTCAAAATTTCTTACTTCTTGTTATTCTTTGAAACATTATTTTTTTCTCGAGATTTATTATCATTTAATTGTATTTTATTATTTAATTCTTGATTAAAACATGAACTAAATAAATGGCCATATTTATCCATATTAATACGAATTTTTTTTCGTGAATTTGTTAATTGATGAGAACAAAATTGTTTATTTTTAACAAATAAATATCGATGAAATACATGAGCCAAATTTGTACTAAGTAAATCTATAAATGATTTGGTTTCTGTCATGTCTTTTTTTATGTAAATGAAAAATAATAACCTTAGCAACACATTTTGAAATTTATAAATAAATAAATTTTGAATTTGATTGAATTTTAATACAATACATTTAAACAATAGATACAATTTCATTTATTATATGATTGATAAACTATTATGATATGATTCATAATTAGAAATTAAACGTCGTATATATGAGTTTTTTTTATCATCAAATGATATTGAATGTCGTAGGAGTTAAGTAATATTGACAACTATCACAAGACAGAAAAATATGATGATGATAGTCATGATTGTACATCACGTGATTAACAATATTTAATAACCATCTCTAAATAGTGATGAAAAATATTGATAAAAAATAAATACAAAGTCGATGTCGCACTGTTTGAGATGATAGTGGGCGCTAGTATCTTGAAAGTATATTCATTTACAAGTAATATCTAGGTCAAATTTGTTATTTTGAATAAGTATTTTAATTAAACTCTTCTTTTAAATTTCTACTATATCCAAAAAGTAAAAAAATTTTTTATTTACTCCTGTAAAATATCTTGTATTTAGTTCAATAGTATATTTACTGAATTTAAAAAGCACTTCATGTAATCATCATCATATATAGTCATAAAGAACTAAAGAATGATGCTTTGACCCATGAATATGTATAATGGCGTCATCATTATATGGATTACGCAAATGAATACTAAACTAGTTCATGTTCAATATCCTTTTATAACATCATTTACACAAATGTACTTGTTGTTTTTTAATACTAACTGACCTTTTTTATCTTATAGTACTTTCATCAATAAAAACAAATATTATCATAAGTTACAAAATTAAAACTCGTTTCCTCACAGATTATAATCAAAACAATAATGAAAATTGATCACGATAAACTTTAGATAAATGTTTCACATATTTTGCATTTCATGAGTCAATCGAATAGTAGACATGATGAATGACATAGACTTTAGTTTTGTTTATTATGTGTAACACGAATTATAGTTGATTCAGCGAAATTTTACAATATAAACAAATATTGTAATTAAGAAAGAATTATGATGTTTAAGAAAAATGAGAAAATTAATATAGCGATCATTAGGAATATTTAGTAAAGTCGATGCTACCTAGACCTAAGTACTATTGCAATACCATAGATTAATATTGTACAAATAATTAAACTGTATAATCTACTTTAATACTTTTCTAGGTAGTTTCTATTTTTCTATATAATTACTGCTAGCATATTTCTGATAAACTTAATGCCGATTTTCTCATTTGAAAAACAAATAAGAAAAGTTGATGAAACCTTTTGAAAATATATTAACATTGAATATTGTTCAATTTCAAACTAATGTGCTTGGTAACACCATTGCTCGCAACTAATCAGGTGAAACTTTGGTGTAATCACAAGAAAAGACAAGCAATAAACAGTAATAGTTCATTATTTGCTTATTTTTAATCATAATTAAAAAATAGAAATGATTAATGAGTGAAGGTTGCTGAGTTATATCTAGGTTTCTTTTGTTTAGTTTCATGCATATAATTAATATAAAATTGGATTAGAACAATCATTTAATCCATTAACTCTTACTGGCAACTGAATATAATTAATTCGTATGTAAAACTGTCCCGTTTTGTACTATTGAGTTACAACATATTATCTCAATACAGATGTACATCTAGTATTCTATATCAAAGGTGAGAAAAAGTAATCATTCAAATAAAATATAACAACAAAGAGATGTTTTCATTTGCTTTAATACTATTGTATTTCTATATAAAAAGTGATAATTTACTTATATATGTATATTTTTTGAATAGTAAACATATTTATATTTTACATTGACATTGAGAATCATAATTCAATTGTCCATTTTCTTTGCCTATATTTTATTGAATATATTAATTGTGAAACTTTGCTGTACGTGTGTATATTGTTGATATAATAAGAATTTCTTTTTCATCCTAATCTATATTTTTACTCAAATAATTTCATGGACATATGTTATTTTTATATGAACAGAAAGATGATATAAAGAAATTAGTTTGATCTAGGCTCTTTCGCAGCCATAAATCTGCATTAAACGAAAAGTTTCATCATTTCAGCACTTTCGAAACATAACTAACTAACTAATAGATGACACTACTGATTACACCTTAAAATGGATGAATTTTTTTAACGGTTTCAAAAGTATTTCTTTTTGATTATGATTCAAAGAAATTTAGAAGGGATAGTCGAAGTTTAGATCTTCTGTTTTACTCTTTAAGCGATATCGAATTTGAATTAATTAACTATCGAAGTGAAATAATTTTGATTGGTACAGTACAATATCTAATACGTCAAAGACAAGAATATATTTTGATTTTTTATATTTTCTTAACGGTTATTTTGAACAGAAGTAATTGAGAAGATAAATAGTTTAATGTCGAACCAATTATTAAAGCATCGCTTATCATTTCTAATAACTTTTATAAGACGTTCAATGATTATTCGATCTGATTATGATTTGGGTGTGAAAATGAAATTATTGAATGATAACAAACAATTTGAAAAAGCACTTCAACTATTTGATAAACATAAGAAAAACAAGCTTCAGTCATTTTCTAGTTTGATGATTACTCAAGCATTAAAAGCATCTACTCATCTTAGAGATCTTCAACGTGGTACAAGTATTCATTATCTTATTTCATCACGTATAAATAATGATTCTTACATATTAGCATCATTAATTCATTTCTATAGTAAGTTTGAATAAAAGAATTCATTTTTCTTATTAATGTTATAATTAAAGTAAATTGTGGTAATATGAAAACTGCTCAATCAATATTCGACACAGCAGTAAAAAAATCATTATCAATATATGCAGCAATGATGAAAGGTAAGAATTGTCATATTTCGAATCATATTTAACCAGATTATTCTCCTTAGGTTATATTAAAAATAATCAGGCAAATAAAGCGATGGATCTTTTCCATGAGATTAATAAGCCGGATGAAGTTATTGTTATTCTTTTATTTAATACTTGTGCTCAATTGGGAACTGAAGAAGCATTAAATTTAGCAAAAAGAGTTTCTAAAGAAATTCCACAATTGTTTTACTCAAATCCTCGTCTTTTAACTTCTTTATTAGATGTATTAATAAAATGTGGTGATATGGAATATGCTCAATTATTGTTTGATAGATCAACAAAAAAAGTACTATCGATGTATGGAGCAATGATGAATGGATATAATAAAGCTAAAAATCCGTTTAAAACACTAGATGTATTTCATCAAATGAAAATGAATGGTATTGAGCCAAATGTTATAAGTTATACTTGTGTTATTCAAGCTTTATCTCAAATGGGTGATTATTCAATTTCTGAATCAATCACTGAACAAATGCCTTCCTCGATTTTTGTTGATAATCAAATTCACAATGCACTAATCGATATGTGGGCAAGTTTAAATAAACGATCTTTTTATTTTTTTTCACTTTATAAAATCTATTTAGGGTAAAGTTGGATGCGCCAGTAAAGCAGAAGAAGTTTTCAGAAAAATTCCTCGGCCAGATCAAATTGGATACGCAGCAATGAGTCTGTTTTATTTTTTTAAACGTATCATTATTTGTTGATAAATAGTTCACTGTTATGGTTTAAATGGAATGGGTATTCAAGCAGTTAAACTTTATCATCAAATTCCATCAGAATTAATCAATGAATCAACTAGTATTTGTGTTATAAATGCATGTTCACATTCAGGACTAGTTGATCAAGCTCGTTCGATTTTTCTTAGCATTCCGATGAAAACAGAGAGAATTTATACGACTATGGTATATCAAATATTCTCTTATTTTAATTCAAACAATTTTTATTTCATGTTTTTATTAGATCGATTGTCTTAGTCGTGCATCTTTTTTCGATGAAGCACAACAATTAATTCTTGAATATGAACGTCTCAATTCACCTGTGTCACAAATGTACAGTTAGTATCTTTTTAATATTTCTAAAGTACTTCTGAAAACTATCGATCTTCTTTTGAAATTTGTTTTAATTGAGGGTGTAGGTGCAGGCTTGACTATCTTTCACTTAGGCCACACACACACAATTAAAAAATAAAACTATTTCTATAGAAAAACGTGAAATCAAGTATTTTATTTATTTGTTCTAGTGGCATTGTTATCAGGTGCGAGAATTTTAAAGAATATTCATTTATCGCAACAAATTTATGATCGGATGGAGCAACTTTTTCCTCAATTAACAGATCGATTAACATCAGCCGCAATTATTGTAGCTAATGTTCATGGATCATTAGGTGAATTTGACAAAGCATCAGAGATTAGAGCTAAATTAAATGAATCAGGTGCAAAGAAAACAATTGGACTCACAAGTACTGCAGTCAATAAACAATTTTACGTAAGTTCATAATTACAATATTATTATTTTAGACAAATAATGTCAAGTCGTTTTAGGAATTTCGAGCTCATGATCGATCTCATCCTCGAACTGAGGAAATCCATGCTGAAATTAAGAAAATATCAAAAGAACTTATTGATCATGGTTATCAATATGATTCAAGTTGGATCACACGAACATTGAATGAAGATGAAACTGATGAGACCGTTCTTTGGGGGCATAGTGAAAGACTTGCCATTGCATGGAATTTTGTTGCAAATCCAAATACAAAGCGAATTCAAATGAAGATAAATCTTCGTATTTGTGGTGATTGTCGTAAGTAACCATCTCATTATTTCTATGACTCTTAACTTTCGTTTACCATAGATCGAGCAATAAAATTAATCGCTTTGATTCGTAAATGTGAAATCATTATTCGTGATGCAAATCGAATCCACCATTTTCACGCCAATGGGCAATGCTCATGCAATGATTATTTTTGAAATAAATATTTAACTGCATTTTGTTTATGTTAGTTTTTGTCTTAGTTAAAATAAAGAGAAAAAAGAATTTATTTTTTAATCAAACGTCTTGTTGAAAATGGATTAAAGAGTGTGGATGTGAGTATGAATATTATATTTATCACATACCTATACCCAACCCTACTAAATGTACTCACAACTTAATACTGAGAGAGTCTTCTTGTATGCCGATCTTGAAGAACAATATTATTTTCAGCAGCTGTATAACATTCTTCAACAAGATCTTTTAGTGGATGAGTATTATTAAGCCATTCGATCATATCTAATCGTGATGACATTGGAATGATTGAAGATAGAAAAAAAATTAAAATTAAATACAAATATTTTTCATCATCAATTTTTCTGGCATAAGAAAAAATATATGCTACACACTTGGCGAAACTTCATTGATGAATAATTAGAGAACATATTTATAGTAATTACAAATTCACAGAGAGATATAAATTTTAATCATAATAGATATTTTATATTCTTTACAGATAATTGAAATGCTTCATTCGCTTTGTCGGATTATGACAAATTCTAATGTACTTCAGAGCTGAAAATAAATTCTAATCAATCGATGAATGTTTATTAAAATCCCATATATACGTATGATGATGTTGACACCAATTACATGTTAATGAAAATTCTTGAAATGTATATTTATCAAGTGGAATTTTGAATATAAAATGATTATAATCAGGATTATGTATTGTTGTACATATAAGTAGAAAATTTGTTGAATTATTTAAATATTTATCTTCACTTCTTATTGAATATAATTGATTAACTAAAGTAACAAAATGATGATATGTTGATACGCTTAAGCGTTTTGGATTATGCCGAAAATTACGACAACAAACTCATATATATTCATTTTAACTCGATAGAAATTCTAATAATGATTCACCTTCATAGTAATAAAATCTTTCATATATTTGTGATGTTGTTGATGTTTTTATTTTACTTTTTATATATTGTGTTATTTAGTTATTTATGCATTTTTATATTTCAAATGTCTAATTTTTGACATTTATTAAGACCATTAACAGATCAAATTTGAGCAATTTTGAATAACTGATCATGAGTTAATTTTGGTAGAAGTTTATATAAATATGATATACAATAGAATTTAGTATAATGAAATAATTAAGAATCGACTGAAAACAATAAAATTAAAATGATCTTATCTAAAATTATTGTTATTTATATAAAATATTTGATATGAGAGAATTTATTACAATCTAATTAAGTAAGAGAATGTTAATAGTTCAGTGCTTAAATTGTTTTACTGAAGACATATACAAAGAATATATTGTATCAACCATAATCAAATGAATTGTAATTAAAGAATTTTTCCTCATATTCATTTTTACGTTCTCACAGTCATTCTACAAAGATATTCACCATTAAACTCAAGTGTAGTTTAAAATATATAACAGCCATATTAATCTATAAAGTCATCTTTCAGAAATGTGTATCGAGATACAGTGGAACATCTCAATTAACAGATCATGATTAAGAATGGAAGAAGATGCTTCATTTGATAGAATATAACAATTTCGGAAAACTTCTACTATTACTAAAAAGATATTATACACTTCCCACATCCACATCCACATCCACATCCTCAGTAATATTCGATCAATGAAAAACTTTTTTTTAATCAATATATCACGAATACAACATTAAATAAATCATTATTATTGAAAAGATCGAATTTGTTTATAGAATGTGAATGGATGTTGCTGTTAATGTGGCAATGATGGGTATCAAGATAATACAATATTCATGCTCAAAAGGAAGGATTTCTATGACGAAGTCAGGAGAATATGCCATAGCGATTTTGTCGTCATTCCATACAAGCACTCTAAAACGATTGAAATTTGTTTTTTTTGCGATAAGTTTTATCGAAGAGTATTGCCTTTACTATATTTCAAAACTATTTTTTGAAAGAAAAAATATATATAAACTTGTAGTGCAAAGAAAAACAAATTTAACAAATAAGGTAATGACGCAGTCTTTAAAAAGTCAGTGAAGCCAGAATTTAATTTTCTAATAATTATTTCTATCATAATTTCATTTTTACAAACACTTAACTAATAAAATGTGTTAGAGAAGCAAAACAATTTTTTTTTGTTTTAAATTAATAAGGACAGTATTTTATGAGCTTTGGAAAAAAGATGATTGTTAGTTATGTTCATGCGTACTCCAACGTTTTTTTTTGCTTGTCTACAACATGAATTTACATTCCACGTGGCAATACTATGTTTCACGTGAGTTTGTATCAACTGATTTCATTAAAATAATGAAAAAGGTATAGAGTAAAGACGCGAAAGAAAAAAAGTTTTTTTTAAATAGAATAAATAACATATAACTTGACCATTTTCTTTTGTTTTGTTGTTATCGTCAGTTAAAAAGGAAGAAAGTATTTTCAAGAAGAGTTTTTCTGTATTATATAGGATCATCCTTTCAATGCCGTCGTACTGGTTCTTAGAATTTAAAACTAAAATTAAACGCATCAATTTATTTCAAGATATTGATGAAACAAATGAAGAAGATATCAAAAATCAAAAACTATCGACAATTATCTTTCTTATCCTGTTTACAATATCAATTGTTGCACTCTTTCTCTATTCATCCTTAACTCCTATAACAAAAACGGTAGTTGTTGAACAACCTTCTTTATCTGATTATAAACAATTAGAAGAAAAATATTCAAATACATTATTATGTGCATGTACAAGTGTTTCTAATGAATACAACAAATTCATATTATCATTTACACCGACTTTTAATCAAGTCTGCTCAAGTGATTTTGTTAGTGACAAATGGCTCAATTATATTAATTATCGCTTATTTCTTGAACCACAATATCATTTTACTTATGATTTTCGTCATTCAGCTTATGGATTTTTTGCTATGTTACGTACACTTTGTGTATTAGCTAAGCAAACAATTGATAGTGAATTAATTTCATTCTATTCCACAACTTTACTTACAGAAAACACCATTTCGGAAGAGATATTTTCAGTTAATATAAATGCAATTCGTGATCAGTTTACAAATGCAAGTGCAAATGATTTTATAATTACACTTGACTCAGTTATATTAATGGGATTGGTTAATAATATAGTGATGAATCGATTAGAAACCAATTGGAATTTATATCTTTATTATTTTTACCTACCGAACGATGAATTTAATGAAGCTTGGACAAGTCAACCATATATAGCAAGTGAAAATTGTACAGATCAAACAAGTGTAAACTGTAGTATAACAACAGGTATTTACTTAAGAAAACTTCCCAATGAGACATCATCATCTGATTTATGGTGGGCAAAATATCGAGCAGAATTACAATTCGAAGTTCCAGGTGTACTTGTAGGTTTTTTCATACTCAATGCTGTTCTTCAATCAAATCTTGCATGTTTATATAATGAAAGTTGTTTATCGAAACTAAACACATATTTAAATGATTCACTTTCTCCATTCAATGCAACACCTTTAGCAGTGCCTTCTTCTGCTTCGTCTCTTCCAACCATTAATGATTTAGCCAAAAAATTAATGGTGGATTTTTGGCAACTGAATTCATCTTATCAACATTATTTCAATGCGTGCAATCCATTAACTTGCACATATACTTATAGTCATCAGTTTGATATTCTTTTTATTATTACGACTGTTATTTCATTTATTGGTGGAATTGTAACAGTTCTTATGATCCTGATACTACCAACAGTGAAATTCTTACGAAAACAAGTTAAAACTGTCAACCGATTATTATCATCATCAGAAATTGTACCATATGAAACTAATATTGGTACGTATTGTAACTAGGATGCTAGAAATTGACTAGGAAGACTTTGTCAGACGTCAGGACATAGAGATTCGGTAAAGGAAGAATGAACTGGAGCCGTTAATCACTCTCTGCTAACGTTAGTGAGCTGTGGGCTAATCCAGATGCATGCTCAAAAGAAGAAAAAACAGATATAAAACCATCTTATGAAATGATGCCGAAGTGTTTGAAATTATGTCAGACGACGTGAAACAATTTTCCTATCTTGAAAATAATCGGTTCCTTTTTTTGCAAAAACAAGTTCTTTTAACAACAAAAAAAGAAATGTGAGTATCTTCAACAAATTTACATAAAAATGTAATGAATTAGATGGAAGAAGAAGACTTTTATTAAATAATCTACTAATAAGTACAGCAATTGCAAAAGAATTAATGTTCAGTAAGCAACGACCTGCTAGTGCAAAATTACGATGGGCAAACGCTAAAGTGAAATAAGCAATTGCCCATTTGCTCTCCTTCCCCCTGGCTATGTCATTGATCACCATATTTATTGTGTTTTTCTTTCTATTCTTTTATAGATCAGCAAGCTGTTGGTGATATCACTGAGCAACAAGTTTCATTATTTGTTAAAATAAAAATGTTTTTGCTCAACCTTAACTTTTTCTCAGATCCAGATAAAAACAGTGAATGGGACTTATATGGTCAACGTCTTTCAACTCGATTCTTCATCATTTCAATAATTAATGCATTTTCTATACTTATTCTCTATGCATCCACATATTCTGTTACAAAAACGATTACTATTAACAAACCTTCGATTGATGTTTATTCCAGTCTTCAAGATAAATATCCTCAAACATTAACTTGTCCATGTTCATCAACTACAAATGAACACTCTCAGTTCATAACATTTCGACCTACATTACATCCAGTTTGTCATTCAGACTTTATTACAGATAACTGGACTAATTTTTTAAAATCAGGCGGTAACAACGAAGAGTACCGCGATTTTCGTTACAGTAATTTCATATTCTTTCCAACTATTGTATCTTTTTGTCAACTATCATTGAAAACAATCAACAATGAAATATTCATATTCAATTCAACAAAATATGTTACAAAATATGTACAAGAAATAGATCTATTTAACTCTCAAACACAACAGCTCATCAGCAATATGAAGCAAACAACAGTGAATTTATTTGAACTTTCAATCTCAATGTTACGTCAAACAGTTTGGGGAAATGCATTGTTTTCTGTTCTAGCTTATTCCTATGTACGTGACCCGCCGATGGATTATGATTATAACTCAACAATAAATCCTCGTGATTTAAATCTTATATTTTATCCAATTTCCTATCAATCTAGCTCTAACACAACATGTTCATGTAAAATCCATCCAACTACATGCAATGTATTATCTAATATCACTTATTTTAACAGAACGGTAAATAAAATTTAACATTTGATAAAGACGTTTTTGTCCAAAAAAAACATTCGCTATAGAATATTCGTTGTCTATTTTATATTTTATACTCAAAAGCAACATACATCATGTTTTATTATTCCACATTTCGTATTAGCTTTAGTTGACTTTCTTTTCTAAGATTTTACACAAATAGTGAAATACCAATAACATATTCGTAACCATTATGAAAAATTACATCTAACGATGTATATTTCACACCGATCTAAATAAAAATATTTTTAATCATTCTTTACATTTTATTTACTTACCTTGTCGTGAGCATAAATTTCGAATGAAGTTATATTTTTTAATTAAAAGAATCTATTTTGTTTTATCAAATTATCCCATACTAATTAAAACAGAAAGTGTAGTATGAATAAAGAGTTCGATTTAAATATGTGTGAAATCATGCTTTTCCGGTTTCTGTAAAGAATTTCTTTTTGTATAACAAGATATTAGGCTAATGGTGATAAAGTGACTAATGTCATACGACAAAAGTTGCATTTCAATGCTACTGGAGTTAAAATATGATATGAATTCACATTCAAGTTCCGATTATGGTAACGTTTTTCTTAATACTGGTTCCAGATCCGCACATGTCTAGTTCTACTGTTATTAGATATTTCTTATAGTAAATGGCTGATATTGCTTTCTATTTTTCTATTCAGACGACTTACAATTTATTTACTGTTCCCGGTTATTATATTGGTTGCTATGCGAGTGAATCAATATTTCGTTCTAATTTTGAATGTTTTTTTGATCAAAGATGTTTACAAACAATCTATAACTTAACATATTTAAGATCAGTATATCCATTTAATGCAACTGCTATGCAATTAAATGGCAGTCGTTATAATGTAACAACAAGTGTACAAGAAATTGTTGATAATTTAATGATTGAAGAATGGAATAATAAAACATCATTTGAATTTTATTATAAACAATGTAATCCATATTTATGTTCATATTCATATAATGTTAAAGGAGATATTAGTTATGTAATTGCAATTACATTTGGTTTAATTGGTGGACTAACAGCTCTTTTAAAAATAATAATTCCATTTATTGTATTAACGATTAGACGATGGCGACAAAAAAGAAAAATTGATACCAATCAACCAATGATTAATCAAGGTATCTAAAATTTACTTTGAAAAAGACTCTTGAATATAGAAGAATCGTATAGAATCATTACATATTTAATAATTCAATAATTTGATCTTATTGATGATAACTTTTATTAATTTTGCTTTGTAGTATTTGATCACTTAAAACTTTTGTTTCGAAAAGACTATTACAAGAACAGAAAGTCTTTTGTTGAAGATAGGTGTTTGTATGAAATGATTTCGACATAGGCACTGATTTTAGATGAGAGATGTCTATCGTGGTTATATATCTACCGGAACAGTTCCGAGAAAAGTATTTCGAATTTTGTTGGTGCGGCCGTTTTGAATCGAGTGTCTAGAAAGTTTTGCGACATCTCTTATTTTGCATATATTTCAACAAAAGAAAATGACAGAATGTTGATTTTTTTTGAAAAGATGCGCTATAAAAAATTCTTACTGTACATGAAATTTTTTTGTAAATATTCTTATTACGATGAGGCAAAGTATTATTATTATATAGATCGTTCATAGTAAGCATGGGAAAGCCATCAGAATAAGTGAAGAAGTTTTCTATGTGGTTTTAGTACATCTTTTCATGGCACATCTTTCCAAAAAATAATCAACATGTTGTCATTTTCTCATGTCGAAATATATGCAAAATAAGAGATGTCACAATTCATATTGCCCATTTTTAAACACTGAAATTAAGAAATATTTATGTTTTCAAATGAACAATGGTTAATTGTTTGTATGTTTTTTTAGATATGCAAGCAATAACAATAGGACAGAAATTAAAAATAAATGTTTTAACATTTAATTTATTTAAAAACCGAAACAAAAGAACTGAAGAACAATTACAACAACAACGTTTTTCAACACGTTTCTTTCTCATGATTACTCTAATTACTTTACTTATTTTAGTATTTTATATTTCTTTTGAAAATATTACACATACGATTATTAAGAATAATCCAACAGCCATTGACTTTAATACACTTCATCAAGAATATCCAAATACTGTTCAATGTCCATGTGAAACATATTCAATTACATATGAAGAATTTATTACATTTCAACCTCATTTACATTCAATTTGTTCAAGTACATTTGTTGATGAAACTTCACAATGGCTTATAATTGATTATCCGCAAACAATGCCAAAAGATACCTATGGACTACCAGGGTATTCTACTCGAAAAGATGATTTTCGACAAATTGGAAGTCCATTTTTCCAACTCCTAAATTCATTTTGTAGTTTATCATCTAAAACAACGAAAGCAGAATTAACAACATTTAATTCAAGTAGATTTATTACATTAAATTTAATCACATTTGAACAATTTCAAACTCAAATAAATCAATTAGTTGATCAATTTATAAGAAATACAGCTCGTTCATTCATTGACTCACTCTTTTTTGCGGAAAATATGACTGCAGCAAATATGTTAGTTTCTGCATTTCAATCAGATTCATTGTTTTCATCAGCATCTCCATTATATGATTATTATACGGATTCAGTTGCTCAATATGAATATATTTATGATCGAACAGATCAAATATATAATTCAAATGAAAGTGGAATTGATTGTGATTGTCAAAGTACACCATGGTGTATTCAACAAGCAATTGTTTATGATTTAGATACAACAACACAACTGTTTTCTCCACCAGGTAAAGTTCTTTCTATGTCTATGTTTGTATAAATTTAAAAGAAAATAGATTTGAGAGCATATAAATATGATTGAAAAAATTGTTGTTGTTGTTTTTTTCTGCTTTTGCTCATTATCATCAATATCGTGACAAGCAACATTTGCCTATGTGGTTGCTGGAAAACGACACATGAAGATCTTTTCTCTATTTTCTTTCTCCTCACTTTAGGTTTTCTCAGAAAACTTCCTGATTTCCAAAATTTTCACAGGGCAAACTTGGCAAATATATACTTTCTAGTGTAATAAATGGAGACCAGTTTTATATAAATATATGATTTATTCAGATATTTTCTTTATTCATTTTACAGAAATAATTTCAAAAAAAAACTATATTGATCAAATCTTTAGAAATTATAGTCTTTCTCTCGATTACGTGAATATTATGTCTTGAAGAAAAAAATAATAGTATATATATTTCATTATTTTCAGGTATATTTATTGGATGTTATCTTGTTGAAGCAGTTTTACAAAGTGATCTAAGATGTTTCTACGATATTGATTGTTTACAACAGTTGATCAATAGTTTATCTTTAGTCAATATCAGTGCATCGGATATTATTTTGAATTTAACAGCAAATTATTATCAAGAAAAAAGTTCTTTGTTAGAAATTGTTTCAAATTTAATGGTTGAAGAATGGAATAATCAAACATCTTATGATAATTATTTTAATATATGTCAACCATCAGTTTGTACAGCAACATATATTAGTCGTGGAAATATCATTTATATTATAACAACAACTATAGGATTGATTGGAGGGTTAACAAAAGTCTATAGATTTATTGTACCAATATTCATGAAGATTATTGTAGATGTAATCATTCCGTTTATACGAAAAAAATGTGGTAAGATCAACAATGGAGAGATATGATAGAATGGCTGGTGAATCTTTGACTGTTTTACTTCACTTTTCAGTCAATGTTGTCTTGCATATTATTTACATTAATAATAATAAAATGATTTTCTGACATATTTTTCAATTAAACTATGTAGTAAAATCATTCTATCATTGATTAATATATCAGCTTATTTTTTTTTCTTGTTTTGCTTAAGTTCATTTTATGTCATGTTTTAACTATTTATTTATGCTCTTATAATTTTATCTAAATAATCCTGCGAAATATAAAAATATATGATTAATGTAAAAATTTCAAAGTTAAGTCAAAGAAAACGGATGATGATGAATTTTGACATTTAAAAAGATAACCACCTACCAATTCAGACCATGTCGAAAAGTATGGGTGTGATCCGGTAGGAAAACATCGGAAATTGACAGAGGGTGTGAGCTAAGAGAAGAGACCCACACCCGTTTCGTTTCTTTTGTTTAGTTTCATGCATATAATTAGGATACAATTGGATTAGAACAATGATTTCATTATTTAACTCCTACTGGCAGCTGAATATAATCAATTCGTATGTAAAATTCTCCTGTTTTGTATTATTGAGTTATGCAACATATTAACTCAGTACAGATGTACACCTAGTATTCTATATCAAAGGTGAGAAAAAGTAATCATTCAAATAAAAAGTAACAACACAGAGATGTTCTCGAATGATTTATTATCATTCTATTTCTATATAAAAAGTGATAATTTATTTATATATGTATATTTTTTGAATAGTAAACATATTTATATTTTACATTGACAGTGAGAATCATAATTCAATTGTTCATTTTCTTTGCCTATATTTTATTGAATGTATTAATTGTGAAACTTTACTATATGCGTATGTTGTTGATATAATAAGAATTTCTTTTTCATCCTAATCTACGTTTTGACCGAGATAATTTCATGGACATATGTTATTTTTATATAAACAGAAAGATGATATGAAGAAATTAGTTTGATCTAGATTCTTTTACAAGTATAAATCTGCATTATGATCATTGTGAACATATGTGTATCTGCTATCTGATTACGTAAAACCGCGCTAGAATGCATTTGTTTGTCATAAATCAATGTTAACATTTCTTTCGCTTTTATCTTTTTCTCAATGTCATTTCTCAGCAGTATATACATTATTGATATTACAAATGTGTTAATTATCATATAAATTTCATCGTATCGAATGGATTCTATATATCCTTCGAAACTGAAATAATTGCTTATTTAATGATCAAAGATTTTCTTTGGACTATCTAATCAGATGCTATTAAGGATATATATATTTTAATCTTCTTATTTTTTCAAATGGTAGCAAAGGACAAAGTTTTTTGTTATCTAGGTAACTATGCGTGATCTTTTTTTATTATAATACTACTGACTATTGCCGAGTACTGTAACCTCTAATCTACGCTGTGATAAGAATATTTATTTACAGTGAAATAACAACATATTTATGATCACCTATGATATATATATATATACTTCGTAGTACATACAATTATTTTATTAAAAACGCAATATGTCATTCATAGCACTAAATATTTACAACCGTAAATTATTGATCGAGATTATATGAACCGGTTTATGATTTATGTTATCTATATGTTACGAAAGAAAATCAAGCAAAAATCTTGATAGTTCACTCATTTATAATCTAAAAGTCGTGCTTAAATACGATATTTCTAAAAAAGAATGTTATTTAATAAAGTTCTTTGCATGTTTTATTCTCTAAGGAATATGTTTTTGAATTTAACAAATGACCTGTTATTTTGTATTAATGATCGATGAAAAGACATCAATTCTATCAATCAAATAATAAGAGAAAAAGAACAAATTGTCTTTAAAAATTCAATAATCATGTTTTTTGTACAATAAAACATAAATTATGAGAGTATACCTTTCAGCTATTATCTTTAATTCTGTTGTAAAAAAAACAACTCATAGCAATTAAGTTCTATACATATCATGACCTATATTCTGCTGTAGGGGTGAATTCTATGTATACATGAGTCAATTATCTCAACTTATTATATAAATTAGAAATTGTATACTAATATATCAATGATCGGTAGTGAAAAATATTATTATTGACATACAAAAAACTAAACTATTATGTAAATAAAATTCTTTAATAAATATCATAGATCCTAGAAGCAAAAAAAACCATTCAACAATAAATGTAAATATTATTATAATTTTATATGGCTTTCTGCGATACTATGTTTTATCAATATTAAATAAAAATTTCCAGAAATGAACTTTTTTTTTTAAAAATCGCTCTAATATTTTCATTTCAATCAATATCAGCAACATAAAATTTCGTGTTTTTTTCACATAGTGTAGTATATATTATAAAAAGGGAAGAGAAAAAAAGACAGGGACAAAAGTAAGTAGAAGAAGAGTAGAGGATGTTGATGATGATGATAAACACAACAGTGAATAAGACGACGATACCATGACGAACAAAAGAAGAAATAAAGAAAGAAGAGTATGACGCTGTGAGAGAAAAGCGCGCAAAAAAAGAACGTAGAATAACAGCACTCACACACACATCTACACATGACAACGACAAGACACAAGTTATAAGAAAAAAAAAAGAAAAACGTTGTTGCCTGCTCGACGTCATTCTTATTCTTCTAAAACTGCAAATTGTTGGACGATTGCAGATTTTTTGCTGTTTTATGTTCTTATTATATACATGAATAATAATAAAAAATAAACATCAAACTTATGCGACTATCTCGTAGAATTTAAATTATAAGATGATACAGGCGCATATTGTTGTTGTGTAGACGATTGTTGTTGAAGAATTTTTGATGCAATTAATTCTTGTTGTTGTTGTTTTGCTGCAGGATTTACTTTTTAAATAGAATAGAAAAAAAGACAGATAGAATTTGTATTTAAATGAAAATTAAATAGAAAAATCTATCCTACCATCTAATTTATCATAATCAATTCGCATAGTTTTATGTGTTTTACGCCAAAGTTGAACATCAAATACACAATAAACACCTATTTCATATGAATCATATTTTTGATCAGGCATTATATTTTTTATTCGTGTTAACCATTGACGTTCTTCTTTATGATAGCGCCAATCTCGTCGATATAATTCTGCGGCTGCTAATAATTGCACATGATCATTACCAAATAAATAAAATAAAAAAAATAATGTATCTTCATTTAATGTACCATAATTAAGTGAAGGTAATTTGTCACGTATTTGCATTCCCATTTGATATTCAAATGGTACTTGATAATCAATTTCATATGGTCTAGCTTGATTATCAGAGAATGGAGATAGAAATGATGGATATAAATCATTTTGACTTTCCATACCTTAAAAATAAGGAATTTATCTAATATTATTTGAATAAAGAAAATATTTATTAGATTATAGAAGGTTTTCAATTGATAGATGAATGAAAATTATTTGTAGATTTTATTTTTTTGTCAAATGATTATATTTGCAATGAGATGATACATACTGAGTCCGAGTGTAGTCAGATCACAATTTAGTAACGTTGATGTCTCAGGATTTTTTTCTGCTTGTTGAATTATTTGTAAAAGACCAACAAGACCATATTGATCAGTAATTGTTGATGATGGTAGACCATTGGTATTCGATGTTGTTGATGTATTTGACACTTGTTGTGAATTTGGTGTTGTTCCTGTTGTTGTTAAAGACGAAGATGTTGAATTATTTGTTAATGATGATGTTTTATTATTAACAGAAGGTTGATGTCGACTAATTAATGTACTTAAGGCATCAATTGATGTTTTAAATGATATTGGTGATTGTGATTGAGAATGTTGCTGTTGTTGTTGTTGAGATGAACTATATCCATTAGTTATTGGTTGATGATGATTTGATGATGATGATGGGGTTGATGAATATTGACTTTGATATAGTGGTGGAACATTCGTAGATGATGACGATGATGGTTCATGAGAATTACTTCGATGTGGTAATGGAGGAAAATCTTCTTGTTGTAATTCAAACTAGAATTTTAAAATAATATTCCAAAATATTTTTCAAAAACAAAATCTTTGAATAAATATTTATTTGTTACATTTTTTTCAATTTGTGTTTGAGAAGATAATGCCGATGCCATAGTTAGTCCAAGAATATTCTCAAAATGTGATGTTGATGACGATGATGAACTTAATGAATTTGTTTGTTGATTATTAAGAAGATGTTGTTGCTGTTTCATTAATAATTGTTGTGCTAGTGATGATGAGGTTGATGATGATGGTGATGAAGATGGTTGTCCAATAGTTGTCCATTGTTTTCCACCACCAACTGAACCAAATAGAGATGACGAATTCGAACCAATTGTCGATGGTACCGTTGATACTCCACCATTACTATTCACATGTAAATAAGACGACGGCGTCGATGATGAAGATGAATTGGCAGCTGATGCCAAATGAAGATAAGACATTATTTTTGAAAAATAAAAAATCGAACGAATATTTTATTTTTTACAAAAGAAAAATCTATAAAATACAAAAAAAAACATAATAATAAATATTTATTAAACGACAACCGCAAGTAAACAAATTCAGTACACAAGCGTAGGCGTTTAACGATATATATTAACAGATCAATATCAAGGAAAAGTCAAATGATTGAAATATATTTCAAATATTTAAATAATTAGTTATATTTTCGTATATATAATGATCATAATCTATAAATATAGTCATTATCATAAGTGAGAAAAGAGCAGAAGCCTAGGATGGATGAATTGACACTCGAAGAAATGGATCGCTACAATCAATTTAATTTAATTTAATTATTGTTTATAAGAAATAAAAGAACTTTAATCATAAATTTTATATTTAGGTTTCGAAAAAATATGAAAAGAAAATTCGAAAAAATCATTTTTATATACAAATGATATGTGGCGACAGATGCATTTCGATTTGTTCCTTGAATAAATCCATTAAAAATTTTTTTTTGTTTGTTTACTTTAATATATAATAGACGAGACGAAAGAGAATTTTTAATTAATTAAAATAAATATTCATTTTCAAAAGATTCATTTTTATTGAATATACAATATAATTCATAGTACAAATAACTACGAAGATAAATTCCTTATCCGATCCTAAGTAAATTTTAAAGTTGAGTTTATATAAAGAAAAATCTTTCTATGTTTATTAAAAGAATGAGTTATAGTTGATCTTGGAATAAAATATATTTACCAAACAAGGTTAGTTATCATATTCAGAACAATTACCTTTTCTTTTTATCGACATATGAAAGTTCTTTAATCTGATAAACTTAGTCATGATGATATATATGATAAAGCATTTTTTTTTGTTAGAATATTTATATCCCTATGAATTTATTTTTTTAGAAGTGATATATATATATATAGATATATGTAATGCATTTATTTGTAATTTATTCTATTTTTTTATTTATTACTGTAACCCATCAAGATGAATCTGTGATTTCTTTTAAACCAAATTCTATTAGTCTTGCCGTTGGTGACCAAAAATCAGTCAATGTTCGTCTTATTAAATTAGATATTATCTTTCCAATTTCTATTCAATTCCTTTATAATGGTAAATTGAATGATTCACAAGGTTATATTGATATCATACCAGACATAACTTTTATAAATGATACAACTACTGATCGAAGTCAAAATATTCTTATAACTGGTCGTAATCAAGGTCATCTTGTTATAACAGCACAGTCATCTCGAGTTAATATATCAACAGTAGTAGATTATCTTCTTATTGATATAGCACGTAGTAATGTACTAAGTATATTCGTACAAATTGTTGGTTGGATTTATTTTGCTGCATGGTCAATATCATTTTATCCTCAAATAATATTAAATTTTCAACGTCGAAGTGTTATTGGACTTAATTTTGATTTCTTAGCATTAAATATAATTGGACATTCATGTTATTCTGTATTTAATCTTTATTTATATACATCATCGACTGTTCAACAAGAATATTTTGCTTTACATCCACATGGTGTTTTACCTGTTTTACTTAATGATGTAAGTTCTCTTTTTTTTTATATTTCGTAAATATAATCAGATAAATCAAAAACATATTAATGAAATGGAAGTCGTAGAAAATCTTGTATTTACATTGAAGTTTATGAAAAATTTCGAGTCTGAATAAATATTTCATGTTTTCACTAAATTCTTTCTTCTGCTTGTTTATTTATTTCTACTGTAATAAATTTTAGGTAATATTCAGTTGTCATGCTGTTTTTGCATGTTTGATAACTGTTGCTCAATGTTTATTTTTTGAACGTGGCGCTCAACGTGTATCATATACTGCACGTGTTATTGGTGCTGTATGTCTTGTATTTTTATTTGTATCAACAATTGTTTCAACATCTAAACATTTATCAACATTAAATTTATTATATTTTTTTTCCTATGTTAAATTATTTATAACAATAATTAAATATTGCCCACAAGCATGGATGAATTATAAACGAAAATCAACTGAAGGTTGGTCAATTGGCAATATTCTTTTAGATTTTACTGGTGGAACATTGAGTTTATTACAAATGTTTTTTCTTGCAAGTAATTATAATGATTGGTCATCAATATTTGGTTCACCAACAAAACTTGGTTTAGGATTATTTTCAATTATATTTGATATTTTATTTATTGTTCAACATTATGTACTTTATCGTACACATGATGGAATTAATCATCGAATTAATCATTCCAGTAACGAAAGTGATGAAAATTCACCAATATTATTATCAACAGCTTGAGTCAAAAAATTCCAATAGTCTTCTATTTGTTTCTTTCAATGTAGATGTTTGTTTTGATTATAAATGATTACTTTTTTATTCTTTTTAATTATTATTAATAAATAAATGAAATGATATTGTGTTATATTTTTCTTTTGAATAGAATTAATAGTTCCCAGACATCGTTTTCGAATTAGATGAGCGAAAAATAGTTATTCTCGTTATCACAAATTGCTTCTTTCGATAAAGATGACATTTGTATACGCTTCATGTCTTATTTATATTCATATCAGGATTTATCGAGGTTCACATAATAATAGTACCCTTAGGAGATAGCTATCTTATATCTGTTTTTTCTTCTTCTTATCCATAGGTAATATTACTTCCAAGGCCTATTTATTATATTTAACGTTATGTTGTTTGTTTTTTTAATCCATTGAATTATAGTTTTAGAATGAGTGTTTCTGAATCTTTTACACGTATTGAATCTTGGTTATCAAAAAATGCACCTAATGTTCTTCGTCAATTAAATAAATCTACTGTAACAAACGATGAACTTAATAAAGCAGAGTCAATCTTAGGTGCAAAATTTCCTCCATCTGTACGTGAAGCTTATACACATTATAATGGTGAATCAACCGAATCAACAGGTTTATTTGGTTCTTGGCGTTGGTTACCATTAAATGAAATCATTGAATGGAATAATGAACAAAAACAAAATGTTCAAAAATATAAGCTTGTAGATTTTAAACCATCATTTATGATTCCATTATTAGAATTAACAACAACACATAGTGATTTACGTTATGTTGAAACAAGTGGAGATGATGGAAAAGAAGAAACACCAGTTATTGAATGGAATCATAATCAACCAACTCGTGATATTAAATATGGAAGTAAGATTTTTTTCAATTGAATAATATATATATTAACAAAAAAACAATTTTCTATTCTTTTTAGGTTTTGAAAATTATTTATCAACATTTGCTGAAAGACTTGAACTTGGAGAATATAATCCTGATAGTAACAATCCAGATAAAGCACATGGTCTTGTTCTTAAAAATTAACTAAATCAATGCAATGCTCATATTTTCCGCATAATTACATATATTTGTGTTAAACATTTCAAACAATAAAAACTGGAAAGTTTCTAAATATATATTTATCGATTATTCTATTCATTAAACAGTATATAACTATTTCATTATTACAATATTAACAGTCTTTTTTGTTCATTGAGGGAATTGTTCCTTTTTTGTTAGTTTAATAAAACTCATATATATATATATCTTAACGGCTTCTCTTTTTGTTCACTTCATATATTGTTAGTGGAATTCGAATACAAGAAAAACTATTCATAGAAAAAATCAATTATTTTATATGTTTTCTTGAATGATCATTAAAACCATTACTTAATTGTTGTTGTTGTTGTTCGTGTTTTTAATTCAGATGACAAATTCTAGATTTTGAATGTATAAAAAAAAGGCAAAGAAGTAAATGAAATAGAGAAATATAAGAGACATTAATCTAATCAACAAAAAAAAAATTCAATAGACAGTTAGCTGCTGTTATATCACACACAAAAAACACATTCATATAGAAAATAAAAGCGTAATACAATCTTGAATAGATTATTTACGCTTATGTCTATCATTGCCATTTGTTGTAACAACAAGTGCATGAAAAAGAAAACAAACAAACAAACAAACAAAAAAAAAACAACTGTTCTGAATGTGCGTGTGTAATGAAACAGAGTTCATAAAGGAATGTATCACGTACATTTCATCATTTAATCCATGTACGAGTAAGAGAGAGAGAGCGAGAGAGAAAGAAAGAATGGAAACAATAGATGAAATAAGGAAATAAACAATTATACCTATTCTACTATTCATCCTAGAAATAAGGACAAGCATCAAGATATAGAACATACACGATTATGTTCTCTATTTGGATCTTTTGTTTGATGAATTTCATTTGTACTGGTAGTTCGACTACAACCACAACTAAGTTTTGAAAGACCAGTACGTTGCCGTTGTAGTGGTGGTTGTTCTTCATAAGCAATTTTTTCTTGTGGATTATCATATGGAGAATGTAAAACTGATATTGAACTACTAGGAATAAGATTATCTTGTTGTTGTTGTTGTTGTTGTTCTCCTCCTTCTTCACTATTCTCTGCTGATGGTTGATGTAATTCAGTTAAATAATCATACATTGTAAATGTTTGAAAACGATTTAATGCTTGTGAAGGAAATGGTATAATATCAAATGTACGTGGTGGTCGTCGTCGAAACCAATCATGATGTTTTATTTGTTCGATTGTAAAACGTACACTTTTATTAATATGTAATAAACCATGTATAAGTGATGTTAAATGCGGTTCAATATCATCAGGGATTGTATAAAGACCTGTACCAATTGCTTGAAATAATAAATATATATTATCCGCTTCAAATGGTAAACGACCAGTGACTAAATTATATAATGTTACACCACATGACCATATATCAATAGAAAAACCACTATAAGTATCATCACCATTAGCTATTTCAGGACATTGGAATGCAGGAGTACCTATATATTTTAGATAATTTTATTGATTTCGTTTAATTAATATTATAATTTTAAATTCTATTATCAATGATTATACTAAAATTTGACATAAGTCTTTCGCTATTGATCAATGATAATTTATATGATTATTCGTCTAATTAAATTGAGGAATATAGAATTAAATAGCTCTGATAGCAGTTCCGAGAGCCTCTTAAAAGTCTACTCTTCATTATATTCAATAGATTTTAGAGAAAAAAGAAAGTTAATCTCTAGCTCAATTCATTATATATCAAATGATCCTCTTAATATTTAGATCAAACTTTCAACGAGACGGCTTATTTATTTTACAATATCTATTTAAATATAGCTAAAGTTAACAATTTGATAAAACAAAACTCGACTACATAACAATAATAGTATGTTTTATGACAAATATTCATAATGTAACATTATTTATATCAGATAATTTTTTTTTCTAATGAATACTATGTACTCTATACACATATGGCTGTGTAAATACAATACCATATGTGAAAGATAAAATGTATGTAATCTGAAGCAGTGTTTTTATGTTGACCTTAGTTATGAAATATTAAATATGTTATAAAATCGCGTGACATATTGATACTAAATTTTTTCTTATTCACGAACGACACATTATGTGACCTTGATCTTTTAAGAGCTAGTTAACCCCAATGAGAAAGTAGAGTGATCAAAATTTCATCTTAAACAGTCATGCCTACAGAGAATTATACGTCAAACAAGGTAAAAAAAATCTTGCGTGACATTTAGCGTGACATCGAACTTTTTAAGTTCTATTTTATATTCATCATTAACAAAAATGAATACAATTTTCTAATCTTTTCCGGCATTTTTACTTTTTATTATAGACATCATTCGAATTATTTTTAACATCATATAATAAAAAACTCAAGAAATAAACGTATATCTGATACATAGTCTCAAATAAATTGCAACTGTTTCTTTCAAAATTTGAAGATTGTCAATATTTGATGACGAAGAAGAAAAAAACTCCTGTGTATATATATCATTTCTTAGTCACAGGCAAACTCGAAACTTGTCTGTTTTAATATTTCTAGATTAGTTTAAAATAAATCTCAAGATATTCTTCTGTAATAGAGAAGACTCATTAAATTGATTGAACGACCAATTAAAGATAATCGAAACAAACCTTGACTTCTTTTGATTGTATCATCAGGACTAAACCTAAATATCAAAATAAACAAATTTTTTCTTCTTAGAAATGTAACTTACATATCAAGTTGTTCAGCTGTACCAAAATCTGTTATTTTAAGTTGATGTTCAACAGTAATCAATAAATTACCCGGTCTAAAAAAAAATCAATATTTTCTTATATTTCTTATATTCTTAATACATACTTAATATCATTATGAATAATAAATTTTGAATGTAAATATTCTAATCCACTAATTAATTGAATAAAATATCCATGTGCTTGCCAAATTGGAAATACTTTAGTTCTATGTACTGGTTGTTGTATATCAGCATCTAACATTTCTTGTAATGAAACAACACATAAATCAATAAATAAATATAATTTTTGTTTTTCATCATTTCGAATAAAATCATATAATTTAATTATATTTGGATGATTTAACTTTTTTAATATACGAATTTCTGTTGCAGCCATTTTTTCTCCATGTGGAGTTTTACGTAAACGACGACGTTGCATAATTTTAACAGCGCGTCGACATAGATTTCGACGATCTAAACATTCTTTTACTTTAGCATATGAACCTTGCCCAATAACATCACCAAATAAATATGGTCCTATAAATTTAGCACGTTTACGTTTGAGATATAAATTCATTTCATCTTCAGATGATACACGTTGAATAGTTACAGGTGTTGGTGGTGTTAAATTAAGTAATAATGCTGAATTATGTTCACCATCATCTTCATCATCACCTAATAATAAATCAAATTGTGCTGGCCGTGATGATGATGATACCGGTGGAGAAAAATGTTGATGACCATTATTATAACTATATAAAATTGATGGTTGTTGTTGTACTAGTGGATATCCTACATGATTTATTTCATCATTTTCAATTTCTCCATCGACATCTTCGGGATACTCAATAATTACATTTGTTGATTCTGTTAAATATGGATAAGTTGATAGTGATACTTTTTCAGCCATTACCAAGCATCATGTATGTCTAAAACATATATATATCTTAATAGTATTAACAAATTGAGATATTTAACAAAAAAAAAGAAATTTTTTATTTATTTAATGATAATTATCTAAGATTTATAATATAACGATAGAAATTTAATTTAGTATTGTATTTGTATTATAATAAGAATAAGCAAAGCATTTATGTTTTATTTCAAAAAAACGAAATGTTCTTTTTTTATGGGACAATCTATTTATGGTGATGGTTGAGTGAAATAACGAATTAAAATTTATATGATATCCTTTATTTCTTTATCGATAGATGGCAATGGTTACATGAATACATATTTTAAATTTCAATTTTAAATAGAACGCGATTAATTAAGATATTTGTTTTGCTTTATTATTTTTAAATTTATTATATGTTTTTGTATTATTTATTATTTTAAATTAAATATTAGTAAGTTAATGTTTTGTATCGTAAATATATTATGTATCGTATATTTAAAGATAGTCATCTGTTTACGACTATTTTATGAATTTGCACATATGTATGATTATTAGACCATCATTTCGGGTGCATCATCATCGTCATTATAAATCATCATTATTATCGTCATCATCATCATCATCATTTTTATCACATTATTGATGTTGTTTCTTTCATAATGTTTTGCATATTCTCTTTTCATAGATCGATTGGTATTTTATACTTATCAAACCAAAAAAACACACGTATACGCATAAACAGGTAGTGGTAGATATTTCTATGTTTATGTATTTTGTTCTCCTTGAATAATCACAGAGGATATCGACATACGGTTTTTCGCCTATGTTTCTCTCTCTCTCTACATATAAATATTGACGGCCTTCAACGTCTCTTTTTCTTCTCTCTATATTTTTTGCCTATCATTTCCACTGTGCGTCACTAATAGCTTGTATTGTACAGTGGCCAACTATTAACCACAATTACCCTACAGGTAAGAGTCGCACTTCTATCCTTCTTCATTTTCCCTTTTCACGAAAACCACTTTTTTTTCTCTCTCTTACTTTATTTGCCTATTTATTGGAATCAAAGGTTACTTATTTGTAGAAAGATATAAACTTTGTCTATTACAAACATGAGTATAATTTCTGAACAATCACGTGGAGATCAAGGTGACGCTCGATCTGTACAATCTTTAGCAGTTGAAAGCGTACGCCGGATATCACCGACTCAAAGTCAACTAACACAACAACGATCATCGTCTCAAGTCGATAATATTGATCGTAATGGTCGTAATGAGCGTCATCGTATTCAACGCAGTAGTTCATCATCAAGTACACGTAGTGCATCAACAGCTGGTGGCCGTCGAACTAGTGGTCGACCAGAAGGTCCAGTAGGTACTGGTTCATATCAACAATTTTCCGCTGAAAGTGGTTTCGCATATGGAGGTGCTGCTGGTGGCGTTGGTGCTAATGGTGTCGGTGCTGGAAATGGATCATACGGAGGTGGTGTCGGTCCTGCAAGTGGATCATATGGAGGTGGTGCTGCCAATGGATCATATGGAGGTGGTGCTGCCAATGGATCAAATGGTGGCGCTTCGAATGGATTGTATGGAGGTGCAGGTGCATCTTATGCTGGAAGTGGTGGTTCGATCGGTTGTCCTCCTGCTGGTGAACGTCGACAAGCTCGTCATCGTAGACAAGTTATTCGTTGTCCTGAACAGCCTGCAGGACCACCACGTCAAATACGTCGACGTCTCCCAACTCCTGAACCTGATATACTCGAACGAGTGTTAGTATAATATACAATCTTTCAATATATTTCAAAATATATTTTCTTTCTTATTTTTAAATATAGTTATATTCAACGTACTGCAGCTGAATGTGTAGAAGAAATAACAGAAATACCCACAACACCACCACCACGTCTTCAAGAAAGAACTGTAGTTGAACCAGCCGGACCACCTCAAGTGATTAAACGTTGCATTCGTGTACCACCAAGAGGTGGTAATACTCCTGCTCAACCACCAAATGCACCTGCCGGTTGTGGTGCATCAGGTACTGATATTTCAGGAGCCGGAAGTTATAGCAATATTCAACAAGCTGCTGGTGGTTATCAACCATCTGGTCCAAGTTATTCTAATGGAGCAGGTGCCGGTGCCGCTGTCGGTGGCAATGGTTTCGGTTCCCCTGTTGGTGGTTATGGTTCAAGTGGCGCTGAGCACAGTTCTGGTGCTGCTAGTTATGGCTCTGGAGCTGCCAATGCTAGTTTTGGTTCTGGAGCTGCTAACGGTAGTTATGGTGCTGGAGCAGCTAGTGCTGCTTATGGTACTGGTGCCGCTAATTTTGGTGCTCAAGGTGCTGCCTATGGTACTAGCACCCCTAACTTCGGTGCTCAAGGTGGTGCTGGTTTTGGTTCTCATACCCCTAATTTTGGTGCTCAAGGTGCTGCCTATGGTTCTAGTACTCCTAATTTCGGTGCTGCCGGTGGTTATCAGCAACAACAACAACAACAACCTCAACAACCTCAACAACATTATCAACAACCTCAACAACAATATCAACAACCTCAACAACAATATCAACAACCTCAACAACAATACCAACAACCTCAACAACAATATCAACAACAACAACCTCAACAACAATTTCAACAAGCACAATTTACACAAGCACAACAACATCAAGCACCTCTCGTTTTCAGCGTTGGTGGTGATGGTCGTTCTCAGACAATGCCACCAATGGGTTGTCATCCTGCCTTCTGTTTTTATGTTTAAACATTCATCATCTAAACACTAACGTTAACAAAAAATATATACTGTAGAAGAGAACCATGAATAATATATCCGCTTTGTTTCTATTTAGCTCTAGATAATATATTTTTTGGAAAGCAAGGGATGTTGTATTCATCAGTAGTAGCAACCAGATATTATATGAAGGTTCTCTTCTTTTTCTTTTTCTTCTTCTTCTTCTTTTTTTTTATGAATAAAGCATAAATCGTTTCTACTCTTTTAATTTCGTACTTTATAATGTTTTTTATTTCGAATATAAATACAGAAACAGAGACCGCATATGAGAAAAATTACACGTCAAATCATATAGACACGTAAACACTATCATGTTACACATCAGTGCACATTATGATAGGCAAAAAAAACGATAACAAAAAAATAAAATTATACACATTATTTTTCTTAAGTATGTCCACTAGGGATAATAGTGACATTATCATTACGTTGTCCATAATCAACACACCGTGACGGATCATTTGGATATAATTTTTGTGCTCGACTTACGAGACGTTTTACTGCTTGAATATATTTACGTTGTGTTTCATCATTAAGTACGTGTGCAACATGTTTTGAAGCAATTTTTTCACGACCCGGACGTGGATGAATACCAACCATAGTAGCACCAAGAGGCCTAAAAAATAGATTAAAATCAAAATATTAACGTTATCAAAAAAATGTTAATATTTCCTACATGAATAAAAAAAAATCTTAATCATAACATTCCTTTCTTTCCTCCTCCTCTCTATCTCTCTCTCTCTCTCTCTTCAACGTTCGATACATATCCAGGTGTATTATGTATGTTAACTTATCTGTTTTTTTACTGTTTATATCTCTACATTAGGTTTTGATGACTGGAAAATTGAAACTTATTATTGCTTGGAAATCAAGCCAAAACGGTAATTAACTATAATAAATATTATTTATGATAATATATTAGATATATGAATATATTGTATGAAAATCATTAATCATTTCACACAAAGATCAGATAATTGCAACTGACTAAAAATCACTGATTAGAAGTACATATGATAAATAATCTTGTTTCAAAGTATAGGATATTAGTAATCAAAATTTGATCAATGATAAAATATTAATATATATATAAATCATAATCATATAGATTTACATTTCTGGTATAAAAATATTAATAGAAAGTACTAAAAACTAGACTTGATGATAATTATACTTAATAAGCTGTAGGGTCAAAAATGAAATAATAAATGTCAAGCTTATCATTTAATTTTGATTAGAAAAACAAATCATTATTTCATATAAAAAATGTTCTGCTTTATATCAAATATCGTAACAAGATGAAAACATTAACAAAGCGTATATTAAAAACGATTGGCTAATACTTTTTGTTTTTTTCATAACGAAAACAATGATAATTAGTGGGCGTGATTGTCATTATTCTAAATGCAATTTTTGTGGCTTTTATTCGCCTACGACAAAAAAAAGGTTTACTAATTTTTGTTTTCATTCCAGTCGATGTAAATAAACAATGGAAAATTATTATAGATTTTATGTTTATATCTTAATCTATATGAAGGTTAGAATCTGAATACAAAGACGAAGAATAAGAAATAACTTTATTATGATATTGTTATTGAAAGAGTCATAGATGAATAACAAGAAATAATATATTGTTTACATCGAGGAGATAAAGCTGTAGAAAATAAATAAAGAAATAACTGTTATGAATAACATTTTTTTGTTTTATATTTATTTCAAATACCAAATAAACAAAAAGCTATACTCTATAAATCCGAATTTCTAACCATGAAAATATCATGAAATGATTAATTATCTCTATTTTTACATTCGATAAATCAGATATAATTTTCGAGATAAAATAATCATAAAAATGCAAAGAAAAACAAAATATAAGGTAAGCTTGAAAATTAGAAAGATTAAATAGTTAAATATCGAAAGAATAGTTTCAGAGTATTTTTAAAAACAATATCTAATGTATCAAACTCATCACAAGTTAACAGATTAAGATATACATACTCTACTATTTGTCTTATTTTCTTAGAACAGATTATGTTTAGTTTTGCAAACTTCTAGTCTCGAATCTATATGATATTTTTTGCTTATAATAATCTATTATAACTGAATTCTATTAAATCGATGAATTCTTATTTATATAAATCAGTAAATATTCTAATTCTATAAAAAAATATCTTACCATGGTGCATTTCCAATAGCCATTTCAAGAAAAAATTCATTGGCACGAATATAATTTCTTTTTAAAACACAATTAACAACATTAATTAATGATTCGAGTATATCATCTTGTAATGTATTGGTTTTTAATTTTCGAAATAATGGTTTCATATATCCACATGTTTGTGAATGAAGTGCTGTTTCAATTTTACCTTGTACTGCTTTTTTTTCTTCTAATTCTCGTTCACCTAATTCATGTGACCATTTTTTAAGTATAAATTTAAAATAATTTAATACAACTTGACAATCATAAGCTCGATTTCCTTTACGTGTAGTTTTTATTTGTTCAGTTATATCTGGTAAATCATATCCACTTTCTTCTTTAACTTCTTCAGTTTGATTTGGAACTGGTGGTCCAACATCAGTTTCATCATCTTTATCACTTCTATCATTTCCTAATGCTGATGGATTATCTGCATGAAGAATAAGTGCTAAATATTCTCGATCAATTTTATCCATAGCTATTGAAAAAAAATGAAAACAAATATTTAAAATATAAATTATAAAATTTGTTTTAACAAACCAGCTTTAAAATCATTGCGTTGTCCTTTAAGTTCAGGTTCTGTTGTTTCTAATAATCTCAATCTTTTATATGAATCAAGATCTGTTTCACCAAAAAGAAGTATCGGTTGATTACGTTCACGTAATTTTTTAATAACATCGGTTCTTGCTGGTAATTGAAATTTGTCATTCGATGTTGTTAGTTTTTCATTTGCATCATCAGTTGAAGATGAAGCTTTATTTGAATTGTCATCAGTTTTTGAATAATAATTTTTCCAATATGCTTCTTCATGTTTAGCTTCGAGATCACCACGACGAAAAAATTTCTTCTCCGGTACTAAAACATTCATCGATTCAACATTTTTACGTTTACGATCAATCTCGGCTTTTATGGCTGCTAGATCCATGCTGTTTTTTTTTTAACTTGCAATTGAAGAAATAATAAACAAAATGAAAGATATATTTCTGCGTTTATATATTATGATAGATGGCGTTGTATATTATATGATAATATATTATTTATAATTAATATTTTCTTTTCTAGTTTATTTTCTAATTAAAATATTTAAATGAATAATTTTGATTTTCTTTTTCGAAAATATAAAAAAAGACCTATGTTCAACAAATATATATGGCGATAAGATGAAAATTCTATGAGTCATCGTTAGATTGAACTTGAAATAAGAAAAGAAAGAAGAGCGAGCGAACATCGTTTTTTGTTTGTTCCCTCTATCTCGAAAGTAGATTTATTCAAAAGGTCGTCATACATTCATATTCAAGGATCTTCTTCGTCTTTTTTTTTCTTTATATTAACTAATCAAATGATTAGATATTGTATGCCCTTGTGTAATGAAACTATTTGATGTTGTTGAAAAAAAAAAGACAGATGCATTCATTTGCAATAAAAACACGTATAAAAGAAATAACGATGTTATACATATGCATTCTCATTTTTTTTCCTCTCATTGATTCTTATTCCATTTTGCTCTTTATATTCTTGATAAACTAGTGACAGTAAAAGTCAAGTGTAGATTTTTATAGTTATTTGGTTATTTTTACTCATTCGATTTACGATATTAACATTAAAATGGGAATATTTTTTATGTGATTAAAACTAAGCTATTCATTAAATCATTTGTCTGGACTATTAGACGACGTGCAAAAGTTTTATCACCTTATATTGTCTGTCTTTTTTCCCCTATTGTCTTGAACGAATATTGTTTACTTAACGCCGGCGTCTTATATTTGTTCATATCATCCCATGCTCTACGTCCACTGTCATCACCTTGTTTAACCTTCGTCTTGACCGATATCTTTTTTTCTTCTATTCGTTCGTTCGTTTATTCTTTCCATAGTTCGGACTTTGCATTTTTTTTTTCTTGATCAATTGAGAATATCTTTTTTCCGCTAAATTTTGTTATTGATGAACGTAGAGTACAAACGTTCTTAGTTTGATTGATTGATGAGTTTCATGAGAATAATAAAGCATACGAGTGGCTTATTCGTACTACGTTACGTGACCTTTTGTCCCTAATGAGAGAGAGAAAGTAAACGATTATTCGTTATTCTTTTGTCATTGCTTATCGCACCATCACCAGCAGACGTGAACGATATTCACAGGTATACATGGCAAGGTTATATTAATATCCATTCCTTTTTAGATGATTATGTAAGCGAATCTCACATAAATCGAAGACGAAGAAAATAGAGTGAACAGAAGAATGCTAAACCAAAGTTGGGGTGTTGAACTTTGGGTTAGTATTTTTGTTTTATTCTTTAAATTTTCTTTTCAATTATTTATGTATTTCTATTTTTTGTTTAGGATCAATTTGATAATGTAGCAAAATATACTGAGAAAAGTTTACAATTCTGTGAAAAATATGAATCATTTCTTAAAGATCGTTGTACAGTTGAAGATGAATATGCTAAAGCATTAAAAAAATTAACGAAAACTTATACACCAAAATTAAAAGATCAAGAAGAATTTTTCAATAAGTAAAATAAAATTTTCATAATTATTGACATAAATTTATTTTTTTGTTAAATAGATATACATTTACAATTGCATTTTGTTCAACTTTAAAAGAATTACAAGATTTAGCTTCCCAACATGAATTAATAGCTGAAAATATTCGTGAACGTTCCATAAAACAAATTCAAATAACAGTAAAAGAATGTCGAGAACAAAGAAAAAAATGTTTGGATGAATATACTAAAATAAAACGTCAACTTGATAAACAACATGAGTCAATGATTAAAGTATGTTATTAATCTATATTTACCAAATACAAAACAAAATTTTCTATTACTCAGATATAAATATATTATGTAAATGTCATACAGTTAGTCAATAATATCATAAATTATAGAGAGTACTTTAAAATTATCGTTTCGTTCATGCAAATATCAAATTGAAGTATTCACAAGAGATTTTACCTTCGTATTTGATAGAAAAGTACATATAAAAATCAATCATGCATAAGAATCGTTAAATATCTTATCGAAGATAATTTGTAATTTTATCTATAGTCATGTTCAGAAAAGAATTTGAATTTTTATAATAATAATGGTATTTCGAATTTTGATAGGCAATTAAAACTTTTTGTTCATAGTTATTACAAGGTTATTCTAAGAGTCTAGTTTCAGATCGATAGAAAAATGGCTATAGACAAAATAAGGTCATTCAAAAGTTAGCCTTGGTTTACTATTGATGATAAAAATCAAAGAAAAGTCGAGAAAAGAAGAATCATTGCCTATATTCTAATACCATATAATAGAAGTTTTTGATATTGAAGATAAATGGAATTCGAGTTTTATATTTTTCTTTGTTTTTTAGTCACTACGAAAATATGAAGAATGTCATGACTCGGCACGTCGTGCTAAAGAAAGTTATGAAAAAGCTCATGAAGATCTCGATTTATCACGTGCACAATTGGAAAAAGCTCGTGATACAATGACATCAAAATCTAAAACATGTGATGATGCACATGCAATTTATTCTTCTCAAGTATCTTTATTTAATGATACACAACGTTTATTTCATGAAAGACAATTGCCCAGTATACTAACTGATTTACAACAATTAGATGCTAAACGTTCAGATGAACTTAAAGATGTTTATGTTAAATTTATTCAATCACATGCAGAAGTTCTACCACGTATACAACGATGTTTAGATGAAATGACTAAACAAGCTGAACAATTAAATGCTAATACAGATGCTCAAGTTGTTATCGAAGAACATAAATCTGGTTATGCTATACCAGATGATGAAAAAGAAGTAAGTGTATAGCAAGATATCTTATCAAATTATATATATATATTCAAATATTTTTTATATAGATTGATTTAAATGCTATGGATCTTCCATCGTTATTATTGAATGGAAATAATAATGGACATGAACAACCAATTTATAATATGAATTTAGTTAATTCTCATCATCATCCTTCGCCAGGCGAATTAGCACGATCAAATACATTAAGAAGTTCAGGTAGTGATCATAGTAATCAAAACGGTGTCGCAACGATATATGCAGTGGGTAATGCAAGTGGACATGTGAATGGTACACAAACATTAATGACAACACCAGCAATGGGTTCAAGGAAAACTGTAGCAAGTAAAACTGGTGGAACAGCAAGTACAATTAGAAAAATATTTGGAAGTTCATCACAAAGAAAAGTAAGTGAATAAAATTCTGAATTGCATAAGAAATAGAATCGAATTTTATATGAATCTATCGAATTTTTTCTTTATTATAGACAATACTTGTAAGTAAATAAGATTGATTTCAATCTATTTAATATTGATATTTGTAGAATCCAAAAAGAAAAAGCATATTCTTAGATGTATATTATAGTAAAATATGCTTTATTTGATTTGATAAAATTTTCTTTGACAAGATATATATATTGTTGATTAATTTTATTATTTTTTCTAGCCTACAAATAATGGTAGTACAAATTCAACAACAGTCAATACACCTTATAGTACATTACCGCCAGCACAACGTTTGAAAAAATTTCAAGAACAAATTATAAATTGTAAAAGTGAATTAGAAAAAGAACAAAAAGCCAAGTAAATTATTAAATATGAACAAAATAGAAAAAATTTCTTGTTAATTTTTAGAGAAGGTTTAGCAAAAATGAGACTTGTCTTTCAAGAAAATCCAAAATTTGGTGATGAACAAGATGTTGCACAACAAATTGTTGCCATTGATGAACATATTGAAAAATTATTAGCAGAAATTAAACGATTTGAAGTAAGAGAATCCAATTAAAACAAAACGAAACGATTAAAATTCTTCATATTTTAGTCATATACCGCTGAAATCGAACCAACACGACTTCCAGCATCAACTGAATATGATTCAACATCACGTTTACGAACAAATAATTATGGTTCCGATCAATCAATAAGTAATAATAATAATAATAGCAGCACTTCTCAACCTGGTACACCAGGACAGAATCGCAGGTATAGTAAAAAAAAAGATAGATAACGAATTATTTTTCCCTGTTATGCTACATTGCTTTTATCTCACATATAAACCTTATTAGTTTTCTTGATTTTCGACAACATTATTCGCCACAATATAATCATCGATTGATGACTATTAATCGACGTTGGTCAACAACGGTTTGGTTAGCGATTATTTATATAATTTAAAAATAAAGGATATTTTCTTCAATATAAAATTTTGAATAAAATAAAACTAATCCTATGAGCATGTATATTCATAAAGCCTCTTCGTATTTTTCTTCTGCTTCTTTTTATAGTTATTTTGAATATATTATGATTTCATTGAAGTTGATTATCTTAAACCTATCGTAGCATGTGAAATTCTTCTTATTTACGTATTTTTCTATATTAAGTAATAAAAATGAATTTTTGTTTTTTATTTTAGTCAACCGGATATAACAGAAAATTTAACACCAACACAAGAATTTCATCGTTTACCATCGGTTACATCAATAACATTGCATCAAAATAATATGACAGCAAAAATATCATCAGATACAATAACTGTTGATGAACATAATGGTTCATTTGAAGATGAAAGTATTGATGATGAAAATTCAAATGCCATTGATCATTCCGATAGTTTATATCAACCACCAAACAATGGTGGAACGAATGTTAAAGCATGTGCATTATATGATTTTAATGGTAAGATAAAAATGAAAATAAATTTTTGAAAATATATAGATCTCTGTTTAATAAAATTCTCTATAAATAAGATCATTAATATAGTTCGTTAATTTGAATACGTATATTTTTTTATTTTAGGTCATGGTAACAATGGTTGTCAGTATGTAAATGCAGCAGCAATAAGTGCGGGTGAATGTGTTGAAATATTGGAAGATGATCAAGGTGATGGATGGACACGTATACAAAAAATAGATGGTATAACTGGCTTTGTTCCATCATCATATCTTCGTATTGATTCTCAAAAACTTCCAAAAACATCACATCAAGTCGATTCCGGCCGTTTTTGAAATAAAAAAAATCTTTCGTTTCTTTTTGTATCTGTCGTTTTGCTTTCTATATCTATATCTATATATCTATATACATATATACACACACACACACATACCTACTGCTCAGTTATATCTCCCAGTTGACTAAGACAAATTTTTAAAAAAATATTAATAATATATATAATCGTACGTGTGCTCAATTTTTTTCTGTTTCTTTTTTTGTTTGTTTATTCACTGTTCTATTTGATCGAATAGCTCATTCCCTAGTCAAATACTGTTCGAAAATATTATAACATAAAAAAACCAAAAATGAATGTTTTTCTTTACGGACTGTCAGATAACTTGACATTATTACGTCTAGAATGAGCAGATGCATTTTTTCTTGTATATGTTTATTACTATTTATAGAAAAAGAAAACACACACAGATAGGAGTTTTGTTTTTGTCATTCGAAATGAACAGTAAGAGAATAGGACAAACAGAAATATCAAATTATAAAAGCTTTATGTTTAATTTCTTCTTTATTCGCTTGTTTTTTCCATGTAACATCAGATGAGTATTAGAATTAGTTATATTGATTATAAATCAAAAAATAGTTTTGTCTATGTATATGTATATCTATTATTACTTGTTTATTCATTTATTATCTATTTGTTTTTCTGTAAACCACATTTATATATAATCGATTGTTCATTCTTTTTTTTTATGTTTGAACAAAATGAATGATAAAATAATGATTTAAATAGAGAACAAATTATTCTTTTTTTTTTCTTTTTGTTTACAGATTATTGTTGGAAAAAATTAAATATATACATACAGAAATATTATTATGTTTAATCTTGCTCCAACAACACCAAGTAATACAAGTCTATTCGGACAAACAACACCGATAAATCAAACTCGAACGGGTAGTGGATTTTTATTTGGTAATACAACAACAACACAACCTAATACACTTACATCAACACCATTTTCTTCGACAAGTTTATTTGGTAAACATATGATTATTTTTGTTTGAATATTGAGTTCCGAATTGAATAAATAATCATCTTCAAAGATAGAAATGATAGAGTACGTTGAGTATACATAAACTTGATTGAGTGATGACAGAAGAAATTGGAACTCAATGGCCTTTTATCAAGAACAAATATCAAGTATAGATATTACTATATTTTGATAAGATATGAGATAATTAAAATGAATTTATTTCCCAAGACTAATTTTCTCCAAAAATAATTATTTTACGCATGAATGCGTTACAAATTTAGATTGTTTTTTTCTTCTGAAGTATCATAGTACATCGAACATGTTGTCAAACGTTCGCTATATGAAAATATTGGTACAAAATAACAGACTCATTTAAAATTTTTCATGTTTTAATAAAGAAGCATTTTTTTGTAGAAACTAATACCTAGACACGTGGCATAGAATTATTTTTACTATTGTAGCCGCTATGATACAGATAAATGTTCTATTTATGTTTCTAGTTTTAAGACGCAGCACACTACAATTCCCTCTCTTTCAAGTAGAAATTGATGAATAAAACATCAATATCGGAATTGTGTAAGAAATATGATTCATGCAATAGTCATCGATATAAATAAGTAAAAGAAAAAACTTGTGTCTTTGTAACGACAATTCAATTTCAACATGAAACAATTTTCTTGTAAGCATTACGAGCATAATTGAGATTAGATCTAGAAGTTGTCGCCAAATGAGTTTCATTGATTATCGAAAACCTACCAATCTCTACTGTAATCAATCATTAACTATCTACATATAATATTCAAAATAAATTCATCAGCTAGTTATATAAAACGATTTTCTTTTCATTTTAGGGGCAGCAACGCCTGCTTCTACAAGTCTTTCAGTTCCATCTACTGGAACAGGTACAATTCATAAATTCGATGCTGCTGCTGGTATCGATAAAATTAATAAAAATGGCATTCAAGTACAAATTCGTACAAAAATTTTTAATTTATGCGCTATGCCAGTCTATGAAAAGAAATCCATGGAGGTATCGTACTATCATATTTATTTTCATATTTTTTCAATAAATATTCTTTGTTTTATATTCAGGAACTTCGTTTAGAAGATTATATAGAAAATCGAAAATTTCCAGCAGCAAATACAGGTTTATTTCCATCGACATCATCTACAACACCTTTATTTGGTGGAACATCGACAACAATAAATCGTATAATTGAAAAATGAAAGAAATTTATTTTTATATTATTTTTATTAAATAGCAACCACAACTACATCAAACATTTTTGGTGGAAGTACAACAACATCAGCATCAACATTGACATCGTCTTTATTTGGAAATAAGCCAGCGGTAGCAACAGCACCAACATTAGTACAGATATTTATATATATATAGAAAACGTTTTTAAAAGTAATATTTTTTAATCTATAGTCATTTTCGTTTGGTTCAACACCCGCTACAACGGCAGCCTCAGCATCACCATTTTCATTTGGTTCATCAATAACAACTGCAACAAATCCGGTAAATCTTGATACATTTTGACTAGAAAAATCAAAATCAATTAAAATTGAATATTTTCTTTTTAGATTGCACCTTTTGGTAGTTCAATGCCTGCTAGTGCACCTGCTACCTCAATATCACCATTTTCATTCGGAAGTAGTCAACCTCAAGCAGCAGCTACAACGACAACTGCACCTGCATTCAGTTTTGGTACAATTAAATTTTAACGAAATCTTTGTATTTTTTAATAACTTAATTTATTTTTTATAGGTGGTAATACTTCATTGTTTCCTACTGCTCCTGCAACAACAGCAGCAGGTTCTTCATTTGGTTTTGCAGTTTCTAAACCAGCAACTTCAGGTACATTTTCATTTGCTACAACGTCGACAACACCATCATTCAGTCTTTTTTCAACAACTACAACAGCTCCAACTGCTGCTCGTAGAATTTTAATTTATTCATAGATTTCATAAGAATGTTTTTTTCTAATTTCTTATAGCTACAATGTTTACAACAATGAATCAACCAACAACAACATCAACTGTAATGAATACTCAATCATCTATTGATACAAAAACTCATCTACAGTTATTTCAAACAATGCTTAATATACAACCATTCAATAGTGAACTTGCCTTTCTTGCACGAAATATAAAAGTAATGAAAATTATGAAATAGATTAAAAAGAAGATCGTCACTGAGCATTCTAAAATCTCGTATAATGTTTTATCGCCCACTAGAATATGATGAGCACATTTCTAAATACAGGAAATTCTCATATTTTTAACTTTAGAAGTGACAATATCAGTATCATTTCACTTGTACTTAAAAGACAATTGTAAATTATTCATATAGATCATTGAAAGAAATATATCTAAGCTACGCTTGAAACGTCTTCTTTTATTGTTTCGCAATTCATCACTTGTATATGTATATTTAAAATTGTTATATTAATTTAGCCTAATATTGGTCTTGATCGAAGTCGTCTTCGTACTGCACCTGATTCAAGTAATGGTCATCCATTAAACAATGTATTTTCTCCTCTACTTACAAAACCATCTGTTCTTACATCAAGTACATCAACACCTCCATCAACATTAGTTAATCCATTATCAACTCATTCTCATACATTACCATCTGTTTTATTACCATCATCAACAACAAATGCATCGATGGCCATATTTGGTAAACGAAAATTAGCTGATTCATTTCTTGATGATGATGATGACAATTCATTAATGATGGATGATGGACCATCATCATCAATTAATAAACTACCTAAAACACATGTTATCAAACGACCACGTGTACTTGATATGAATAAAATTCGTTCAGTTGTTCTTGGAGGAGGAGGAGGCGGAGCAAATAATGAAGTATTAACAAAAGAAGAAAATTTATCGGATACATATGTTGTCAAACCAACATCAGATAATTTATCTAGTTGGAAAAAATTTGCAACATATGATGCATATTTAGCATCAAAAAAACCAGCAATTGAAAATATACAAATCTCTGAAGATAATAAACAAATACAACGAAATGAAAATAAATTTGAACAAGAACGAGCTTTTCGTTTACCTAAATTAACACATGATGATTATTATACACAACCAACAATTGATGAATTACGTCATTATTTTAATGAACAAGGACAATGTTTTGTAAAAGAATTTACAGTTGGAAGAGAACATTATGGTTCTGTTACATTTCAAGGTTCAAAAATAAATTTAGCTGGTCTTGATCTCAATCAATTAAGTAAATATAAATTCATATATTAAATTAAAAATAAAGAAATTTTTTTAGTTGAAATTGGTCGTAGACAAGTAACTGTTTATCCCAATGATAATAATAAACCAGCTGAAGGTGAAGAACTCAATTGTCAAGCAATTATATCTTTATTAGGTGTTTATCCAATTGATCGTTCAATATCAAATAGTGGTGAAGAAGTAACTGATCCTGACAGATTAATTGAAATGAATTATGGAAATTATTTACGTGATATGACAAAAAAATTTCATGGAAAATTTCTTGATTATGATGTTTATACAGGAACATGGCGATTTAAGGTAAATTAATTTATTTGAAAAATAGAAGAAAATTAAATAAAAATCTCTTCTATGTATTTTTTTTCTAGGTTGAGCATTTTTGATTGTTTCGTTTGTTTCTTTTTTGTCTTTTTGACCTATGGTCAAGATTTTGTTTATTGTCTAAAATAAAAATAAAAACAATTGTGATCGTATCCTCTTCTTCTACTTCTATTCCGATAAATAAGTTTTCTTTTCCTACACAGTGTTCGTCTATCTGTTGATATATTACGTTCGTACTTGTATTACATGTGAAATGAAGATAAATAGCTGAAAAAAAACAATTTATTTTTTTCTTTTCTTTTTCTTCTTCTATTCAGATATTTCTTTTCTTTTTTTTCTTCTTCTACTTGTTCTCTTTGATTAAATAAAATGAAAACGAATTTCTAATGAATTAAAAGAAATTGGGATCTGACATCCAGTATTGAAAGAAATAGACGAATATGATAATAAAAATATGCAGATAAGAAAAAAACAGTGCACGGTATATCTCTTATTATAAATGTCGCGTTTAGCAATTATCAAAAGAAGAAGAGCTTCATCAATTGAATATATCAACAAACTCTAATAGAATATTTGTGTCTCTAAGCCTTTTAGACTTATTTTGTGAAATGATGTTTGTCTAAGAAACCAATTGTTTTTGTCTTTGTGAAGGATAAAGGATTTCTCCTTGAATTGGATTAGTTTCTCGTTATTATCAAATACAACCATAACAATTTATGATATTGATAAAATTAGATGTTGGGAAAAAATCTATCAACCTTGAAGGTGTTTTTCGAGAATGTCATAATAGTAATTCATATGTCATTAATTTAATTTCAGCTTGAATAATTTGGTCGTAGATTATACATTATTTGTCATTTTTAATTATTATTAAGTGTTGTTCTAGAGTTTCTAACATAGATGAAATATCTTGTGAATTATTTTTCACATGATGTCAAGCACAGGACACTTCTTTGATGGTGAAAAGAATTAAGAGATCGGAAGATGTAACAATGACAATGGAATTCAATATTAGTTTTTAATTAAAAACTATTGTTGTTGAGAAGTACTTTAATCAATTCAAAAGACATCGAAGAAATTATCAACATTTTGTAATCCAAAAATTGATCTACTTGTTTTAAGAATCCATTAGTTTTTCTTGCTGAACGTTTACCTTCTTGATCAATCTATGCAAATGCTTTTTTCATTAATGCATAATTAATTACGAATACATATGTAAACAATGTACGTATTGTTTACTAAGGACACAAGTTTTAATCTTCCATCAGTACTCATAATTTTTGTAACAAACTCTCACGAAACTAACATTATCATGTATTCAGTTTAAAGTACTTGAAATATTTGATGATATATGAGTTAGATTCTTTGGTACAAAATCTAAACAATGTGTACTGTAATAACTCTAAAATGCTTTTGTAGATAAGCTTCTAAATCTGGCTGATACACCAGTCAGATGATAGGCCATTCATGAAATATCGTCACATCCCTTTCATCAACAATATTTTATATACAAGTTACATTCAACTACAATATGAAGAATAACTTCAGTTACATATTCTGTAATTTATGATGTTATCATATGTACATTCCACGTTCATTCTCACGACTAAGACACTCACTATCAACATATTTCATGGGAGAACATACTTATTACATAGAATCTATCATTGATTACATCGCATATTATATTATAGCATTGTTGTTGTTAAGAAGTCTAAATGATACGTAATGAAATAGATGAACTATAGATATTGAAAGAAGTAATATGTATACAACAACAAAAATTTACTGTTCTTCTCAAAAGATTTAATAAAGAGTATATATGTCGTAAGAATTCAATATAGTACGCGAAACACTCTTTAATCTATTATAGTTGCAACAAAATAGACCTTCTCTTTTTCTTAAGTCAGTTGATATCTTAATCAACTATACAATGAATAATTACTTTCTATTTTCGAAAATATTCACTGTGTCATCGTTTTCTTCCATAGTATCGTACGTAAGAATAATAACTCATATATCAAAGGATTCTACTGATAATTTCAATATCATTCTTATTTATAAATCTGAATTTAGTTTAATGATACAAGTATTTTTAATCACTTAACTCTGGTATATATTTTCATTTATTTACTAAAAAAGCCATTCCTTTCTTATTCATATCGTCTTCATTCTAGAAACTATGTCAGAGAAGCTAAGACAGTTGATTTATTTCTATACTGCATGAATGACATACAATCAAAAAGAGAAAAAAAACTTTTTTAATCATGATGCAAATATAGATTTAATTCTATTTTAGAAATAAATAAAAAAAAGATTATTAATTCTTTATATATTTAAAGAAGAATAAAACTTCAATATAAGAAAGGCAAGAATTCCTTTTTCTTTGTCTCAGAACGATTTTTCAAATTATAACATACCGTAATAAAAATTTAAATAATGAATTTGAATTATATAAATTTATTTCTACATTGAAATAGTTAATATTTATTATCCCATCAATAGTTTGAATAAGAAGTAACTTGAAATAAATCAACGACATCTAGATTGTTAGTTTATATTGGATTAGATCTTGACAACTAAGAAAAAGAAATGTTATTATATCCTAATTGATATGTTTTATATTCGTAATATGTTTGATATATGTAAACATAAAATATATATTTCAATTTTTGATTTTAGAGATATCGATGTAAGAAGATGTCATTACATTTACCAGCAAATGATCCGTTTTATAAAAAACAAACTATTCGAACACGCAAAAAACGATTACAAGAATCATCACGTCTTGGACAGAAAAATCACTTTCAAGAACTTGAGGCTTTACCATCATTGAAAGGTATTTCTTAGATTTTTTATTATATAAGATTAACTAATGATCCTCTATATATTCTAATTAATTAAAATAAATAAAATACTCATTTTGTATCTTAGCTGAATATACTGTACCATAGTTTTCTCATTTTCTTCGTTTATATTGGTAATTTGATCTTTCATATAAGATAATAGTCCACAAATAAAACATATACAGACTGTAACCATAACAAAGTCTCATAAAATGCATATGTATATCAAGCGTAGGCTTGTAATTTTTTTTCTTTATTGAAATACTTATCAATTAAATGATATTCTATTGATTTTTCTTTTGCATACAAGTCTTTTTTCTTGAAAACTTACAATATAAAATCAATAGTAAAAATATATCCTTGGATTAATGGACCATATAAAAACTAAAAAATTGACAAACTATTTTGTTTTTTTATCGTTTTGACATTGAATTTCTAAGTTTTCTAAACTTGTTTGATTTCTTTAGTACAAATAGCACATTATTTATTCAAAAAATAAATAATAATGTATCATTTTTTTTTGCTTTAGAAACTCCTTCTGATCAACAAGAAAAATTATTTATTGATAAATTAAAACAATGCTGTACTTTATTTGACTTTTCTGATTGTGTTAGTGATCTTAAAAGTAAAGAAATTAAACGAGCTTGTCTCAATGAAATTGTTGATTATATAACCGTAACAAGGAGCTGTTTAACAGAAAATATTTATCCAGAAGTGATTACAATGGTTTGTTATTTTATTTGAAAAGCCAAAAAATAAAAAAAAGAGTTTTTTTTTATTTTTAATTATAATATAGGTATCAATAAATCTTTTTCGTATATTACCACCAGCTGGTTCGGATAGCTTATCAGAAGAAGCAGGTGTTGAAGATGAGGAACCAACATTAGAAGCATCATGGCCGCATACACAAATAGTTTATGAATTTTTTCTACGTTTTTTGGAATCATTAGATTTTCAACCAAATATAGCAAAAAAATATATTGATCAAAAATTTGTTTTACAAGTATAAAAAAGAAAAATTTTATATGAAGATATTGAAAATTTTTATTTTTAATTTTAGTTATTGGAATTATTTGATAGTGAAGATCCACGTGAAAGAGATTTTTTAAAGACAATTCTTCATCGAATTTATGGAAAATTTCTTGGTTTAAGAGCATTTATTCGAAAACAAATTAACAATATATTTTTAAGGTTTGAATTCTTTTTATATTAGAATAGAATAAAATAGGATATTAAACATGGAAGATTTCCAAAAAAAAGAATAATCATCTAGTACAAATTCGCATATATGAAAAGTCATTCATTGATTAGGAAATATTAGTTCAAATATCGGATATTATCATTAATAGAATAATAATCAACATGATTACCATTTTCTTACTGAATAATTTAATTAAGTTAATAAATTCAAGAACACTTAGATCTATTTTGGATTTGAATCATGAGATTATAAATGATTATTTCCTCCATCGTGATACTCTCTCTCTCTCTATTTGAATCGTATAAAAAAAGTCTTTTTTTAGATTATTTTAATTATAATATTTTTTATTTTGAAGGTATATTTATGAATTTGAACGCTTTAATGGTCTTGCTGAACTTCTTGAAATTCTTGGAAGGTATTTTATTTGAAAGAGAAAACAAATATTTTTCACAGATATTATTTTTAGTATTATTAATGGTTTTGCAGTACCATTAAAAGAAGAGCATAAAGTATTCCTTGAACGTGTACTTTTACCATTACATAAAACTCATTCATTAAGTTTATTTCATCCACAAGTAAATAGAATTTTATATTTTTAATAGTTTAAATTTATTGATTTATTCATAGTTAACATATTGTGTTGTACAATTTATTGAAAAAGAAACTCTATTAGGTGAATTAATAATAAAAAGTTTAATTAAATATTGGCCAAAAACATGCTCAACTAAAGAAGTATCAATTAGAAAAACTTGTTTTTATTATTTCTAAAATAATATTATGTGATCATTTTCTTTAGGTTTTATTTCTTAATGAACTTGAAGAAATTCTCGATATAATCGATTCACAAGTATTTAAAAGTGTTTGTGTACCATTGTTTAAGCAAATTACACGTTCAGCTACATCATCACATTTTCAAGTAAATAAATTAAATATGAAAGAATTTTACATATCCTAATTGAGTTAATTACTATTTATTATTCAGTTTTTTTCTCTCTCATATGAATTGACCTAATTTTATAGTTGATTTAATAAACTTTATTATAATTTCAACTGAGATCATCTAAGCTGATAATAAGATTTTAATTTGACTTCCTTTTTTTTCTAATATTATCATTAATTCATAAAAATGTCTGTCAGATTTTTTCTCATTAATTTCAAACTATTTTCTTCTAGGTAGCTGAACGATCATTAGCTTTATGGTCAAATGAATATGTTGTGCAAATGATTGAAGAAAATCTTGAACAAATTTTACCTATATTACTTCCACCATTATGTCGAATATCTAAAACACATTGGAATACAAATATAATAACATTAACATATAATTTATTGAAAAATCTAATGGATATTAATAAAAAATTATGTGATGATGTATTAAACACATTACGAGCTGAAGAAGAAAAGTAAGAATTTTCTTTGATTTGAAAAAATACTATTTTTGTTTTGTGTATTATTATATAGATTAGTGAATAAAGAAGAAGATCGAATAAAATTATGGGAACGACTCGAACAGATGAGTCTGGAAAAACAAACTAAATGATTTTCTTTCATTCGTTCTTTTTTATTTGCTATGCATTTGTTTGTAGCTTTTACTTTTATTTTTGTCTAAAACAATGCACAAGTGTACTTTTTTTTCCTTGTTGATCATGACATTTTTTTTTTGCTTTTATTTGTTTCCTTTTCTGAAGAATTGACCTTTATAACGAACTTATTAAATGTACACTTGTTATTGTATGCAAAATGGTTATGTACTTGTTTGTTTGATTTGAAGATTTTCAAAGAAAACAAAAATCTATTGTACAAATCACGTTAGTTTATAGGTTTGTTTTTTAAAAGTGATGAGACAAAAAGAAAAAACAAATAAAGCTTTCCTTTCATTAATTTTCTTAATTCAATGATAAAGATACAACGAATGAATCAAATATCATTTTAACTTCAAGCAAGTACAAATCATTATCTAAAAATTTTGACTTACTAATATTTTTCAAGGTAATATAATCATTAGTATTCTATGAATCGAGTGAAAATCAATTAAATCAAGTTATTCTTATCGTCTTTGTTTTGCATTTTCTATTTACTGTTGCGTCTAAGCTTCAAGTTGTTTACGAAGAAAAATTGAAATCCTATAATTTTTATAAACGTTTGGTGCTAAAAATGAAATCTTCATATGAGATAATATATATGAATAGTTATTGAGGACTTAATCAAATATATAAACCGGAGGAAAGTTGTTAAAAAGATTTTTCTGATGTAATCTGTCAAGATAGAATGGAAGTTATCTATAAAAGATAAATAAAATATTGCAACTTGTGATTATTCTATAAGAAGGAATGTAAATATTTTCAATACATGATTCGTATTCATCTAACTATACTGGCTTATCCGTATTTTGCCAGCAAACTTTCACCAATTGGCGAATATCCGATATGCCTTCGTTACTCTCTTGAAAAAAATATTATAACAATCCTTGCACAGCTCTAATCACGCTATTGCTGTTCGAACCCTTTACAGATTATAGTCAAAGAGTCTCTAGATTGAAAAAGATAGCAGATGTTTTAATTACAATTTCAAAAAAATATCCAAAAACCATACTGAAATTGAAACTCAGAAGAATTATTGTGAGATCTTTATTTTTGAATGCATTATATTCTATAGATAACGAAAGTCCCTTTATAACTACATTCATATTTGAAAACAATAAGATATATTCCGACATATCAGTTCTCATATGTATCCTGCATTCATATTATTCTGTGACAAGCGACTGAAGTTCAACGAATACTCATCAACTAACAAAAATCTTATTGAAGAAAGTACGGGGATCCCACTTTACTGCAATAAATTCTATCGTATATTCGATGATAGAAGATCTATTGTTGAAATCATCTGAATATGGTTATTTTTGTGTGTATTTCAGTTATTTGAGTGAGCAAATTGAAAAGTTTTATATTATAATACTTATATAATCAGAAAATGCTGCTAATGCTTGAATTCATTAAAGTTTATTATGATTATAATTGAACTTCGTAACATTGATGTTCAGAACTTATTTAAAAATCTTCTATTCTAACGTATAATATTATCAATATCTTTTTTACAATTATTTTCACAGAATTTATGAAGAACAGTTTTCAAATCATTTCTAGTCCAATAGTATTGATTATCAAGAACTTCTTTAGTCGATTCTAATATCTTCTAAATCTATAAAGGAATGGAATAAAGAAGAAATTATTTATCTTACAAATGACAAACGAAATTAAATTATTTTCTTATGAATACGTATACTTAAAACAATTTTGAGTTCAGATAAGTTCTTTTATTATTTATATATAACTACAATAAAATATACGAAAAATTCCATGTTGTCAACAATTTAGAAAGAAAATTAAATAAAACTAATCAATCAATTCTTTACGCAAGGTTAAATAATATTTATTGTGAATTTAAAAAGGAAATTTAACAGAATGTTAACAATAGTTATTTTTCTATCAGTTTACTTTAATAAAAAGAAAAAGAGAGAAAAAATAATTATTGGAATAGAAATTGTATAAGAATGAACTCCGATAGATTTTGTCGATGTAGGAGTACTTGTTGTTGTTGCTGCTGATGTTGCTGATGCTGGTGGTGATGTCATTTCTGTTGGAGTGGGACCGGCAGTAGCGGCAATAGTGGTGGTTGGAGCATCTGTTGGCGCTGTTTGTTGAAATTTCTCTTCATTTCCTTCTAGACGTGAACAAACTGCATGTTTTTGATTGTTTATATTACAAGCTTGAACATTAATTGTATGTTTAGTATTATATTCATAGTCATTAGGTATTTCAAATGAAGTTCTGTCATTCGTGAGATTTGTAGTATGTTTGCCATCAAATATTATCTTATAAAAATTAATTGGGATGCTCGATGTTGTTTCATGTTGCCACGTAATGATAATCTTTTTGAAAACTAATGATGCTGCGACATTTTTTGGTGGTAATGGACGATCATAATCTGTTATAATAGTTTCAGTCTTAGTTTCAGTTTCAGTAGCACTAAAACTACATGTCAAAGTAAATGTATATTTTGTCAGCGGTCGAAGATTCGAAATCTGTGCAGAACCTAAGTCCTCGCTTTCTGCTGTAAACGTTAAAGGTACTGGATCATCATCTATTCCAGTGGTTTTTACACTACATTCACATGTTGATGTTGATTTTGAACATTCTGTAACTTTCGCTCCTACCCTAGAATTATATGTACAAATGAATTAAATAAACTTGAAAAATAAAGATAAACTAACTCGATATGAGTAGGATAAACACTGGATAGATCACCAGTTTTTTTAACAACACTAAGCGGACCAAAAGATTGGATTTTTGTATCTGCATATGTAGTTGTAATGAATAGAACGAAAACAAGTAATCGTTGCTGATATTTTTGCATGTTTCTCGTACGTATAATAGATGAAAAATGATAAGATTATTTGATGATAAAATCGTTTTATACGACTATTTTCAATAAAATAGAGAAGCTATATTTATTCTAAGATAATATTGACATAGGAACAAATATAAGTAATTTAAAAAGACGATAACTTCATAATATAAATCTAATAATTATATAGTCTCGAATAGTAATTGTTCAATATTATGTTTTAGATATAAATATGACAGAGTGCATATTTTTATAAGTTCATTTTTATTCAAAAACTATATTTTTAAACTCTGGAATTATTCAATATGAAATTTAGTTGTCGACGAAAAGAATATCATCTTTATTTTTTCTCACCATAATGAATAATTTTAATGCGTCATGTGATTGTAAAAAATATTTCGATTTATCTTTTTATTGTTTTCTATCACATCACAGAATATATATTCACAGACTAAGAATTGAAAATGAAAAAATATTTTTTCGCATATACAATAATACTTTTCAAAATATATTTGATTTTATTATAATAAAAAATCTTATTGCATCATATTATTGAATTAGAATTCATCTTTTGTTCGTTTATTAAAATTGTACAAAAATATTTTCATTAGAAAAATAAATAGATTAATTTCTATTGATGCAAGATGTTGTATTACAAAGAATTTTCATAGAACTGAATTGATGTCACACTACGGAAATACGTTTTTATTGCAAATCTTTTATTTATTTTTAAGTGATCTTTTATTAGAAATTATAGATGATGATTGGCTTTGATCTATTATCATAGGGGTTTGTACTCTAACATCTGCTTCATCTTTCTTCTAGTTGTTGCAAAAAGAGTCATTTTCTAGTAGGCGGATCGTAGGATGAGAGAAAAAGAAAGAGAACAGATGTATATTCATGCCCGAACGCAAAAAAAGTCATTCACAGTGAGTAGAATTTACTGTAAAGGAATCGGTCGTCACTACTCGTTTGACCGTATGTTTGCTTGTGTTCGTTGATGGACGAACGAGGCATAGACCGATGAACTCTCTCACAACTACAGAACGAGCAGAATAAAATGCGAACATATACTCTCACACATATATACTTCTTTTTTTTCCCTTTTTTTTTTCTTTAGCATTGATGTGTGAACTGCAAAAAAAGCATTATTCTTGTTTCTCTAATTGAGAAAAATTGTGTGAATTGTTTAAAAGATTATATCAACTGATTTTATCAAATGAGTATTTATCGAAATGTTAAATGTGTTGTTGTTGGTGATGGTGCTGTAGGTAAAACTTGTCTACTCATGTCCTATACCACCAATGCTTTGTAAGTATTCTATTACTAACTATAATATATCAATGATCTATTGTTTCTTATTTAAATATTAGTCCGGGTGAATATATCCCAACAGTGTAAGTTGAATATAATATTCTACGATAAAAATTAATCGATCATTTTCATCTATAGATTTGACAACTATTCAGCTAATATAATGGTCGATAATGAACCAGTTAATCTCGGTCTATGGGATACAGTAATTAATCGTTTCATTTTTTATTCGTATTTAATCATGTTCTTTTTTTTTCTTTGTTAGGCCGGACAAGAAGGTATTATTGAAATCAATCAAATATAAAATTTATTACAAATTTTTTTAGATTATGATCGTCTTCGTCCATTATCATATCCTCAAACTGATGTATTTCTTGTTTGTTACAGTGTTGTTAATCCTGCATCATTTGATAATGTTCGTGCGAAATGGTCACCAGAAATCAAACATAATAATCCCGATACACCAGTTGTTCTTGTTGGTACAAAATTAGATTTACGTGATGATAAACATACTATTGACAAACTTTTAGTATGAAGAAAAATATTTTCTATACATTTTCTATATTTAATATGTTTGTTTTAGGCTAGAAAATCAGCTCCAATTATTACACAAAAAGGTTCAATAATGGCACAAGAGATTGGAGCAGTTGCTTATATTGAATGTTCAGCATTAACACAAAAAAATTTAGCACGTGTATTTGATATTGCTATTCGAGCTGGTTTAGGAAAATATCCCAAAATGAAACAAAGAAAAAAATCTCAATGTATCCTATCATAATTATTCTTAGTCAATGTATGTTTCTTATACTTTGCATAGATAAATAAATATATATATATAAACCTTTATGAATTTATGTTCTTTTATTTAAAATCAAAATGAACAATTATTTAAGTGCTAAACGTGCTTTTTCAAGAATATCTTTTCGAACACGTGTATTATCTGGATATCGTTGAAGAATCTAAATGATATATTATTTTTAGAATTGATGTAAATAATAATAATAATAGAAATACTTACGAAATGTGCGATATCAATAGCATCTGTAAGCCGTTTTGATTTGAGATAACTGAATGCTAATTTATAACCTATTTAATGAAATGAAAATTATTGAAAGATAGGTTAATAAACATATCTGATTAGAATACTGTCAAGAAAATTTTGTGCGTGAGAGATTCATGAGTGATCAATAAATAGATGTTAATTTCTGATCAAGATCATATCGTCAGAAAGAATTAAATATACATAACAAGAAATTATGAATACTAGAGATCGTTTTATACGAAAGAAGAATTCGATTGTAGTCATTTATCTTTTAAGAAACTTTCGCATGAATTACGACACGATACAACAGTTTTTATATGTTCCAATGCGATTTTCTGGCTTATTAAAAGAAGATTTAAACTTTACACTTCTTCGATCATAAATAATTTACGAGATAAGCAGTGAACTCTTAAAATAAAATCGATTATCTTAAATAGATCTAAGAAATCTAATGCTGAATATTTATTTTCGATCCATGTATACTTTTAGAACAACAAGTTCTTTAACGAATGGCTGACTAGATCCTTTGCTCAATTATGCGTTCAAAACTCTCTGTCATTACGATAGAAATCGAAATATTCTAAACTATAATTTTTATCTCCACTTATCTTTTAATATTATAAAGAAATGCGAAACTTATATTAACTGTATTGCACAGTTCTATATATCAAAATCTTACCTATGGATGGTTGATTTTTTCGACTATATTTCCATGCTTGCTCGTAATTTTCTGCTGCATCATTATGTGCTCCAGTTTGTTCATTCATCATTCCTAAAGTTTCCAGAGCTCTTGTTGAACACTATAAATTTTCAAACTGAATATCACTTATTTATATATATATTTCAAACCTTATTAACATGTAACACTTTTTTACATAATTCAAGTGCTTCATCATATTTTGTTGCTTGAACATAAGTCATAGCAAGCATTAACCAACATTGTTCAAGTTCATCTGCATCATCCATATTCCAAGTAATTTTAGTTGTTTTTTTTAAATATTGTCGAGCTTTTTGAACATTTTTCAATCCAATAAAACATTCACTTATAGCACATAATGCTCCAATATTATCTTTCTGAAACAAAAAATTAAAACATAAAAAATGAAAATCTACAAAACAAAAATCTTTACATGATCATTAAGAATTTGTCCAAGATTTTCAGCTGCTTGTTCAAGACTACTTTTTTCACCTGTATAAGCCAAACACCAATTTTCTAATACTTTATATCGAATATCATTCGATCCTGCACCTATACTCTAAAAATAATTCATTCATTATTAATCTTAAATAAATTTATTTCTCATAACTAACTTGAAGTAGATTCAAGGCTGTTGCTTGTGCAGTTTTAACTTCATCAGATCGTGCACTGAAAAAAAATTGAATTAATTTATATTGTTTTGATAAAGAAAAATATAATTTAATATACCCATGTATTCTTCGTTTCCAATCATCCTCATTTGCAATAATTTCATTATCGGGATTAAGAACAATTTTAACCATAGCATAAACAGCTTGACGACCATATTGTTTATCACGACGACATTTATTAAAACAAGATAGAGCTTCACTTGGTTTACATAAATAACTAAATTATTTTAAATCAAAGGATGAACTTTAAAGTGCAATTCTTTTAAAAGGAATCATCGTCTCAACAATATTTGATAAAAATCTATACATCGTATCTCAAAAGAAAGTATATTTATTATGATCGTCATCATGTTTCCTCTTTATAGTATGACTGCAAATAAATGTCATGAAAATTTTGTTTTTGACTATACGAGAAAGTCAAAAGATGTTTCTTCATTAGTAATTGAATTATATATGAGCATAGATTCATCGAAATTTTACTTACTAAGATAATAAACCTTTGGCAAAATTGAAAGCGGCATCATTGTATGCTCTTAAATTATTTTTTTCTGTCTTTTCTAAAATATCACTAATTTCATCCAAACGTCCAGCTCGATAAAGTGATTTAGTCATTTGTACAAATGGATCGAAATTATCTGTTCAAAAAATAAATTCATTTTTTATTTTATTTTGTTGTAATAATTTACTTGGATTTCGTTCGATTATATCTTTGTATTGTTGTATAGCTTTTTCTATTTCATTTTTACGTAACAAATGATTTGCCATCATCTAGTTAATTTTTGTTTTGGAATAGAAAGAAAGAATTCTCTTTTTTTTATGAAAAATAAACTTACAATTTGTACTGAATTATCATTGGGAAATGTTTTAATCATATAAGTACAAATTTGTTCACATAATTCATATTGTTCTGAATTTAAATAAGCTTTAGCTAACATCATTTGTATCTAAATAAATAGAAGAAAAATTGTTTTGTGGAAGAAAAGAATTGATATTACAAACTAACTTTTAAATTTCGATCATCAATTGCACTCGCTTCTTTTAAATCTTTAATAGCCGCTTCATAATTTTGTTCATCAAAATACATTGTTGCCAAACGATAACATATGCTTAAAAATATAGATTATAGAATATCTTTTACAATAAAAAAACTTTCATCCTGCTCCTCTTCTATATCGACTGAAGGGTTTTATCAAAATTTGTATTCAGTCAATGATGGTTTGAAATATAGATCTATTAGTGAGGTCATTGTTTTGTAAAATATGCAAATCTTTTAAATGTTTGGAAAGTAACTGAATAATGAATAGTTCCGTGAGACATAATCTTCATCTAATGGAACTCACTGGACTATATATCTCAAGTTTATTAATTGTTCCACACGCTTAATTCTATGAATGACTTTTATAATTTCCGTAGTTATTATACTTCATTCTCCTTGACATGATATTTCATCAACCAATCATTACAGTAATAAGTTCTGATGAAGTAGAAGTAACTATACAATAATTGATCTAACGCTCGAGTAAGAATGTTAATGAGTATAGTATCATGACAAAGGTATTGTATTCACTTTTCACATCATTATCTTCATTCTTACCATATCCATAATTTATTCTTTAATTAACAAAAAAAAAAGAGAACGAACTTTTGTTCCGCTCATAATATCAGAAATAATCAATTTTTAATAAACATATTCAATCGACAAAGCATTGTTTGATGTAGAACATCAGTATCGTACTTCTATAAAATTAATTTGGAATAGTATGCATCTATTTGAAAAACTTTTGGAAAAATCTCATTAATGTACAAAAAGAAGATATTGCTATTTGTTTATTATAATCGATTAAACAACTAATTATGTCTAATGAGATATACGATTCTTACTTGCAATATAATTTTTGATTATCTTTTAGAACATCTCCTTCTTCAAGTTGTAAACGTTTAAGTAATTTCTTTTGATTATCTTTTGCTTTAATCAAATATTGTTTAGTTTCTTCGAATTGTTTCGATTGCTCAAGCATATTTGCAATAATTTCATAAGCTTTTGTTACTTGTTGAGCATGTTGAAAATTTGTATTTGGTACTGAAAAATAATAGAATTTCGTTTATAAAAACAAAAAGATTTTATTTTAAAAATAACCTTCTTCTTTAAGTAATTGCTCAAGAATTTTTTGTGCTTGTTCAATTTGATTTAATTTACTTAAAAGATCAGCAAGATTAATTCTAAATAAAATAAAATTATATAAGTATTTTTTTAAATAATTTATTTCTTTTTACCTTAATTCACTTTGTGGTTCAGCTTTAACAATAGCTTCATAGTATTTTATAGCTTTATTATATGCATGAGTTTTTATATAAGCTTCACCAATTTTTTTCATTAATGTTATATCACGATTATTTTGACGAAGTGCAGCATCATAGACTTCAATAGCTTTTTCAGGCTAAAAAATAAATTGTAGTATCAAATAGACGTGAAAGATTTTCTTTTGTTTTGGTCTGTCGTATCTCTCTCAGTAATATTAGATCGAAGAGCTTCAAGTTTTTCGACAAAGTGTAGCTTGTAACGATGTGCTTTTTTTTCTAAGCATCATCAGTCGACTCAGTACAGCTCAGAGTATCTATTAGAGCAATCGAAAACAGATGGTTACAGTTTTCAGGTAGAGTTTCTCACGAAAACTTAGATATCCGTAAACTTCAAATTTGGAGCACACTTAACTTCACCGTAATCGCCATATTTTATTTATTTATCTTTATTCGTGAACCCTTCCATGGAAAACACTAGATATCTATTTACACGTTGTGTTTACATAATTTCTTCTATTAATAATATTCTACTCTGACGCAAATATACTGTATTTTAGATAAGAAATTATTTTATTTTCAGCAAATTCATATCTGAACAATAGATCTTCTAACTGGAAAAATTTTATACTTATACAAACCTCCATAATACTCATGTATGCATCTCCTAAGATAACTAAAGCTTGTGGTGTTGGATCTCGATCAACAAGTTCTTTATAAGTTTTAATATATAATTTTTTATCTCTTCGATGTTTCAAATAAATTTCAGCTAATTTTTCTCTTGCTGGTACATAATATGCTTGATCAGATTTAATCTGTAATAAAGTTTCAATTGCTTGATTAATATCACCACGTTTCAATGCCAAATCAACATTTGTTAATAATATTCGTGATTCTTCGCTTGTACCTTGAAATTCTGAACTTGCTTCTTGTAATAAAATACTTGCTTCATGTACACGATTAAGTAATAATTGTATTTCAGCTAATTCTAAATAAACACTAGCACGATCTTGTATAGATGTTTGAATACTTGAAGCATTTCCATCGGATTTTGATCGTGGCGTTTTTAATGTTTCAGTTTCTTGACGTTTTTTAATTCCCGTTAAATTTAATGCACTTTGTAATAATTTACAAGCTTCTTCATATTTTTTTTCTTTCTTTAAAATTCTTGCACGTATTAAATGATATAATGGATGAGTTTTTAAATCAAAATTATATGATAAACCATGCTCTAATGATTCATATGCTTGATTAATATTGCCTTCACGTGTATGAACTTGTGCTAGAAGTATATATGCATCCGAATATGTTGCTTCTTGATCAATTATTCGACGAAGTGTAGCTTTTGCTTCATTCATTTCACCCGATAAATATTTGACTTTAGCCAAAAGAAAAAGACCTTCAAGTAAACCTGGTACAGCTCTTGTTAATTGTTCAAGAATTCCACTTGCTTTTCGAAGACAAGGATCAAGAGTTTGACCTGGTTCAATTGGCTTTAATAAACAAAAAAAAATTATTTTCTATTTTCTTCTCAATAAATTAAAAGAATTACTTGTGAAGATGTATTAACCATATATTCACGAATAATTTCAAGAATAAAATCTGGATTTAGACAAAGTAAATATTTTTTACCTAATGGTAAACCCTATAAACAAATTTCTTTTTAGAAAAATCTAAATATTAACAAAAACTTACTCGAAGATTTTTAAAATGTTGTTCAGCAGCTATATCAAATAGATGTACGATTTGATCTGCTGGTAGGACATTTTCATTTTTAGCAAGAAGAGCTTTGAGATGAGCAAGTTCCTAGATAGAATTTAGTTTCTCTCTCTTCTGGAAAAAAGTAATTATTCAATATTTACAGAAGTATTTGCTGTTTGAACTTCATTTTGAAATTCAATTTGTTGTTTTGCATCATTATATTTTCCTTCCAATATTTGACAATGAATAATACCTAGAAATATTATTCGATAAAAATATGAATTCATTTTGAAATAAACTAACCGTAAACAGCTGCTATACTATCTGCTTGTGTTTTTCCTGCAGTTTTATAGAATTTAATAGCATCATTTATTTTATTTCCCATTAATGCTTGATAACCAGCTTCAATAAGATATTCTGTATTTGATGAATCCATTTCTAAAGCACGTTGAAGAAGTGTATCACTATGATGAAGAATTTGAGGATTTCGTCCACACTAAATATATGTATTTATGTCGTTTTACATTAAATGAAGGATATATTCATACCACTCTTGCAACAACTTGTGAGATTTCATAATATTGCCAAGCACCTCTTGGTTCAGATATATCAAGTGCTTGTAAAAGTTGAGTAAATGCTTGTTGTGCCTTTATATAAACGATGACAAAAATAAATCTATTAGATTGTTTTTATAACTTACATCACTATAATTTCCTTCTTTACATATTAAATAAAGATAATGATACTTATGTGCTTCAACACAATTGGAATCAATACGAAATGCTCTATTAATAATTAAACCAATATATGTTTTCTTAAAATTCGAAATGAATTACCTTTGAGCAACATCTTCGCATTGTTCCCAGTCCTGCATACATAATTGTAATTTCATATTTTCTAAAACAGCTGGTAAATAATCGCTTCTAGTTGCTAATACACGATTAACATATTCGAGTGCTTGAGAAAAGTTTGAACGTATTTCACGATATTTTGCATAACCAAATGCAGCATCAGGAAAGTTACTTTCAAGTCTATATTGAATAAAAAACTAACTTGATAAATATTAAAAATCGTATTGATTTACTTTAAAGCAGCCTCAAAATATTGTTTAGATTCTTTCGGAACATCAGTTGCTATTAATATCCAACCTTTCAAACTTGAAGCCTAAACAGAAGAGTAAGAATTGAAAGATATTCTTTTTTATTTTTACAAAAAAATTTGTTTGATTTTGTTTTGTTGCTCGATCAATATATTCTGTTGCTTTATCTGGTTTACCAGTAATATATAATGTATGTGCCGCATAAAATAAAGCCTAGATAAAAACAAAACAACTAGGTTTTTTTTCTCTTCAAAGTTTAATCTATCTACCACATCATCAGCTTGTTTACGTAATTCTTTAACTTTACTTTCATATTCTGTAATTGCTTCACGATCTATAAAAAACAAAAAAAATTCAGTCATGTTTTCTAGAGATTAGTTTTATTCATACCTTGTGTTTTATGTTGTTTATGAGCATATATTAATGCTATAAGTGTTGCAACACTTAATTCTGGTTTTATACGTAATTGTTCTAATTCACGCATTGATTCATTTAATCGTGCTAGAATTTCAAAAATAAGCAATAATTCGCAATCAAATTTAGTTCTAATAACATCATTTTCTTTTGCGTTATGTATTTGTAAATCTTACCATTCATAAGTTGTGCTAATGCTGAATAGAATTTAAGTATTCCATCATTAACAAAACGTTTTAAACCTTCATTTGCTGATACATATGCTTGATTATAATATTTTTCACGAAAATAATAGAAAATTTTGCTCTAAATATGTAATATTGAATAGAGAATTTCAAAAATAAATTATTATTCGTTACCAAATTATATAAATCTTTTTCAGCCATTTATCAATTTGTTCAAATATTAACTAAAATGAAGTTTTTATTTTCGACCATGAACAATGTTTAAGTTCATTAATGCATAGTAGCAACAACCTCTTCAAAATTTTAATAGATGGCGTTAGTCGTAAGTAATTAAACAAAATATTTTTTAAATTTAGATTATTTTTTCTCATTAAAAACTAAAAAATATTGAAATAAAATATTTATTTTGAAAATTTATTATAAACCTTCTTGATTGACTCTCTTAAAACTGGTTATTCATTCATATATTTATCTTTTCCAATAAAAAGACAGAATTTAAAATGTCATCAAATCCAGCAATTGATCTTACTTCAACTGAAACCACAGCTTCAATAAATCATAATGAAGCATCTAATGAAATTTCTGATCCACCACCAGTACCATCAAATAAACCATCATCAAGTTCAGATACGGATTCCGATGATTCGCATTGGGTTAGTGATGATGATGATGAATTACCAAATGATTTAACATTTGAATGGCTTGATGAACAAATGCGTAGTGGTGTAGATCTACGTCCGTTACTTTCTCGGATTATACCTGGTCTACCGGATGATATTTCTCCATCAACATTGTATGAAATTCTTATGAATCTCTTTTTACCAATTCGTCAACGAAAAGCACTTGAACAATATCAAACACTTGATGATGCTGTTGAATTAATACGTACACGAAAAAATATTCTTATTTTAACTGGAGCTGGTATATCAGTTAGTTGTGGAAGTAAATATTTTTCATATAGACCCTTTCTTTAACAAACTATTTTTCTTTTAGTACCTGATTTTCGTTCACGTAATGGTATATATGCACGTTTACATGAAGAATTTCCTGAATTACCAAATCCACAATCGATGTTTGATATAGAATATTTTACTCAAGATCCACGACCATTTTTTCGTTTTGCGAAAGAAATATGGCCTGGACAATATCAACCATCATTAGCTCATTATTTTATTAGTGAATTAGAACGACAAGATAAATTACTACGTAATTATACACAAAATATTGATTCATTAGAACATTTATGTCCAATAACACGTCTTATTCAATGTCATGGATCATTTTCAAGTGCAACATGTCGTATTTGTCATTATACAGTTAAAAGTGATGAAATAAAACATGAAATTTTACAACAAAAAATTCCACATTGTCCGAAATGTCCGGAAGATATACAAGATGCTATACTTAAACCAGATATTGTATTTTTTGGTGAACAATTACCAGATGATTTTCATAAAGCAATTTCAATAGATAAAACGAAATGTGACTTATTAATTGTTATGGGTTCAAGTTTAAAAGTTAAACCAGTTTCACTTGTATCAGAATTATTATCAAATGATATACCACAAATATTAATTAATCGTGAACGTTTACCACATAAAACATTTGATATTGAATTATTAGGAAATTGTGATGTTATTATTAATGAAATATGTTTACGTTTAGCTAAAATTGATCCAGCATTTTCACAAATGAAAATTCCAAATGAAAATTTGTTAACTGAAATATCTTCTGAAAATCTAATTGAACCAGAAGAACCACAAAGAAAAAAACAGAAAATTTCATCAGATAATGATAAACAAGAATCATCACTTTCTCCAACATCATTAGAATCTAAAGTACCAATTGAATCGTCAAATCCACAAAAACAAACATTATTATCACTTAAAAATTCTTCACTATTCAATCAGAATTCATCTTATATATCATATCCACCAAGACAATATATATTTCCAGGAGCTGAAATAGATTTGTCATCCGATGAGGATGAGGATGATGATGAAGATGATGGTGATGATAATGAATCTACCGATGAAGAAGAATTATCAAGAAAACAACCCGAATGATTCAATACTTTATTTTTTAGTAGTCTTTGTTTTTCGTTTATTTATTTATATAATGTCACAAAAAAAAGAGAGAGAGAGAAAAGATGTTTCGAACGTTAAATATATAGAATGCATATGTGTAAATGTGCATATGACGAACAATACGATAGATATAATAAAAAGAAAATTTTGTTTTTTCTAAATACATGTATAGATAATGCAATATTGCAAAAGAGAAGATCATTCACAAAAAAAAAAGTTCATTTCGATGTATTTACGAGAAATCTCGGTTGCGAAACACGCATGGTGCTATAACTGACCAAAAATAAAGTAATAAACATGTCCATGATGAAGATATTTTAACCCAAACAGCTGCATCACTTTGACGAAAATTATTTAAATTATTCGTTGGTTTAAACCAACTAGAAACGGAAAAGAAAATAAATTTTAATCTAAATAAAATCCTTTCGTTTACTTTGTTAACGTCATCATGACATAAAATGAAGCCAAAAAGAACATAAAATGAAATAAAGAATAATTATAAGCAACTGCTTGTTCTTCATCATCATAGCTTTTGCCACCTTCTATAAAAGAAAATTTTTATAGCTAAAAATATAACTAAAAATGTAAATGTTTATTTTTATACCTGTATCTGTAACAGGCGTTCCTGTTTCTTCATTTCCTGATATTCCTAACAATTTACCACCTGATGATTTTGTTGAACTTGTCAATCTAGAAAAAAAAATCATTTTCTTCTTTTTTTTCTGACTTCGAAACCATACAATGAATACTTACGCTGAATAAACAATCAATCCAAAGAATATAACTAAAGCTACAATTGATGAAACACCAACTGAGCCACTGCCAGTTACTTCATTCATTGTTGAATTTCCATTCTTATTAAAATCATACCATGATGGATTACAAGTTGCATCTAAAATAAATTATTTCTTTTATTGATTTTCTTTTCAATGAATTTTTTTAATACCAGGTTTTTCACTTGTTATAGCTGACCATGTCAAAAATATAACATATAATGTCACAAATGATGATTGTAATAAACCCGATGTTGAATGATAATTTTGAACCACTGGTAATACTGATACAACAGATACAATAATACATAATACAAGATTTATTGTTATGAAAAATATGTTAAGACCGCATGTTGCTTTAGATGCATAGTAAACATATAAGAGTACAATGGCAACAATTGATAGAATATAGAATGTTGCTGTAAAAAATATCAGACCAAAATAATGTATTTTACTGCCATCTTCACCTTTTCCAACCCAACTTTCATTCCAACTATAAAATATGACAGAAACGAAATATTTTTCGATAGAAATTTAAGAAAAAAAAACAAACCTATGAGCGAAATCAACGAGAAGAATAAGTTGAAGTAATATGAATATAAATCCACAAATACTTCCAATAACCATTATAGCTAGAAAAAAAGTTTTTTTAATATATTCAAAGAATTAATCTTATGACATTTACCTGGTGCAAATCCTTGACTTGGAATAAAGAATGCTCCAATACAGATACCAATAATAATTAAGATTTTCCAAAACCAAAATCTAAATTAAATTCGTAAAAAAACTATAATAAATATTTAATTATTTTACCCATTCTGTATTGCACTTCGAGGATCTTTTGATCGTTTAACACATAACATTAAAACCATCATTATAAAGAAGAAACATGCTAATGAAAATTGTATTCGATATACACTTAAATAACCAACAAATTTGTCACATTCTATTTGCCCCGGACTTATTTCTATACCAGCTACATTTACTGCACTTTGTTTACAAAGTGCTGGTATCTAATTAAAATAATAAGATTGGTTTTTTTTTAATAATTAATTTTTTTTTGTTTACTTTTGCAAGTGTATCTGCAAGTTCTGGTATTAAAAATATCCAGGATATAACCATTCCAATAAGTAAAAGTACTCCATAAGCTAAACGTGTTGCTAATGAATTACGTGTTGATGGACAACAAGCACAGCAAAGACTGCAAGCTGCTGATCCAAAACAACATCCAAGCTAAGATGAAAAATAATATTTCATATTTTTTTATAATTTCAGTTGTAATTAATAAAACTTACTGCGCCAAGAACACAACCCATATTTATTTAATTTGAATCTAAAAGACACTGGTAGAGTATTGAAAGAATAAACAGCAATGTGAAAGAAAGAAGGAAAAAAGAAGTTTCTTCTTCTTTATAAATAAATGTAATGATTCATTGATAATTATTTACTTAAAACAAATGAAATAAGTTCTAGACATGCAATCTTTTTATTATTTATTTATCATCTGATACATCATCGTTTTTTTTTCTTTTCGTTCTCTGTTTCTTATCAATGAATCACTTTTGACGTCATTAGAAAATGACATGAGAGGGCGCTGATACGCAGTTTAACAAATAAAATGAACGACGTATTTCTTAGAGAATAGAAAATAAGAATATTTGATCTATAGACCTTACATAGACTTTTATATCCGTCTTTTCTTCTTCTTCTACATTTCTAAAAAATTAAATATCTTTTTCTTTTATAAAGAAAAAGAAAAAAATATTAAATTATTTATATTTTACAGTACTAAATATAGATTTACTATCGTAATGACTAATCTAATCTAGAATGAAGAATTCGACAGGCGGAAATATGCATTCTTTGTATGAAGATTTACTTGAAATTAGATTCTTTTCATGCGTGAAAACGTCTGTTTTTTAGAAAATATATATATCTAATTTATTGATAATAGATTTGAATATGTTATCTTCTGAATTAATAATCAAAAGTCGTTAACGAAATGACTATGTCATGTACCTACATAATGCCATTAAGAGTTTTATTTATATATATTTCTTCTCTTAGTGGGTTCTATCTTCGAATTTTTCAATTCTATATAGAAACCTTCATTTGTTAAGTTTAATAAACATAGGCTAAAACCCATTTGATACGGATCGAACAGAAATAGTTTTAAATTTCGAGAGCTATTCAGAAAATAAATTATTAATTTTTTTTTTCATACTTAATATAATTTCATGATAAAGATTGTTCTTGCTGCTAGTTTCGTTTGCTTTCAAGGGTTTGAATAACATCTATGTAAGACGAGTTATATTAAATATGATAGATTAGCATAAAACGGAAGATGAAAATATTTGCAATGTGAGTCATAGAAAATATTCTCAAAGTCAATAGTCAAATCAATATTAAATACTAATACGATGACATGTGTATTTTTTGTACATAAAGAAAAATAAATTTTCTGATAAATTAACTTGAGATTTTTGTGAATTTATTGAGTATAATACATGATCGATAAATTAACTTATATGAAATGCTCGATCTTTCAATATTTAAATGCATGAAAGAAGCTAAATTTAGCCTCTCTATATAACATTAAATACGGGAATATATGTATGGAGGCGTATCTTAATTATTTTTACGTCAGAATTATATGAATATGAATCGGAGAGTATTGTAAAGAAACGTGATTCAATTATTATTCTACCCCATGATCTTAGAAGAAACAAACTTTTCTGCATTTAACTAACATTGGACTGTATAGAATTACCATATAATAAGTTCTAATATAATTCTTATTAAGTTTATTAATGCATCAAAGACGTACGATTATATTCATGAAAAACTTTTAAAGTACTATTGAAAAATTTGTAACTGAAATGAAATATTATAATGTAACAGATATTCTTCTCATATATAATTCCTGTCTAACGGAGTTAGTCTAAGCTTTCATTAATATTTTTATTTAGATTTAATGATCCTAATATTATGTTCCATAATAAAAGGTCTTAACTTAGTAGATTTCTTGTTTTCTGAAGTTAACTAATAAGTATAAAGTTAAGATGATTATTAGTTATCATTCATCTAATCATAGTACACGAGTTAGTATGACTTAATATCATTCATATTTGAAATTATCTACCGAATTCCAAAAAATTCGATGTTTTATCAATGTTGTACTTGAGTATGTTATAGATCAGCGAAGATATTTTGTAGCAAAAAAGAAATTCTATTAATACAACAGTTCTCCGCGAATTGCATATCAGTGATAATATAGACACGTCTAAAGTTATTATCTTGAATTATCTTTTGCTCACATTCATATTTATATAATACAGAATCTTTTATTTTTATAATATAAAAACAAAAGAAAATTATAAAAACATTTAGGTAGATGTTTTATTTCTACTATGTATTGGATTTTCCATAGCAATACTTGATAGATCATCTTGTGTTCGATTATTACTTACACGAAAATTAAAATTTCGAAATGTAAGACCACCAGTTGGAGATGCATTTGCTTTTTTTTTGATCATAAATACTACAATAAATGTCAGAGAAAGTCCTATTAGAATTCCAACAATCATTCCACCAATAACTGCACCAGCTTGCGCTCCATCTGAATATTGAATTTTTTCATAAACTTCTTCAACTGTTTCAATAATAGTTCGATTTACATGTACAGTTGTATTACTAAAAGAAATTGTTTGATTACTTGTAATATTAGGATTGAATACATAGAAATATCGAACATCTTCTAATGAATTTTTTATTGCTTCAATTGAAAGCTTATCATCAGTTGTAAAATGAAATTCACCCGAATTAATAGCATTTTCAAGTTTATTTTTCGCATCAAGTACTTCAGTTTCAGAATTTGGATCAACAAAAGGTGTTCGATCAAGTAAAGTAAATATACAATAAAGTGTATCATTATGACCTGGTTCATTTGGATGATGATCAAGTTCAAGTTGAGATATACGTAAATATTTTAATGACATTATTCCCATCATTTGATTACGAATGTATTCACCTAAACGTCGTCTAGAAATAAATAAAGAAAAAATAAATAAAAAAAATTGTATATAAATATTTACCGATTAATTATAACATTTTCAATGCCATCTGTTGTTGATTGATTTGTAATTTTAAGTTGAAATGCTAAATGATTATACCATAGTTGATTTGATCGATAACATAAATTAACATCAAATTCATTCAGATGAACTTCTGTATGATAATCATAAAATTCATAATGAATCGTAGCTGGTGGTTCGGAATTTTTTCTATATAAATTTAAATTAAGATGAACTGGATAATCATATGGAGAATCATTATGATCGATATTTCGTTTTGACCATCCCCATTCAATATTTGTCATTGTCCAATCTTCTTGTGAGTCAGTTGGAAATCCAGATAATTGTGCAACAAAAATTGAACATAAAATTGATCCACGACATTGACGATTACCAGTATATTGAAAAATATGATGCGGTGGATTTGTAAGAAGAAGACTTTCATATTTAATCAATGTTTCAATTGGATTATGTAAAACAGATGACGTTAAAACAATTTCAACAGAATCATTTATAATACATGAACCTGTGTGACGATCGATTTTATATGAACGTTGTACACCGTCAGTATTATCAAGTATAATTGTTACTGGATTTTGTGTATTATCAAATGGTGTATAATCATAACGAATGAATTTTTGTCCATTTAATGAAAGATAACGAAGATGAACTGAATGCCAAAGAAATTGTGATGTACTTGAAACATCAATACGAACACTAAATCTCTCAGGAAAATTTATACCAACATCTTGAAGACTTATAAGATCATCTGCTGCAGTTAAATTTACACAAAAAATCCCACTTGGTGGTGATATTAAATGTGTTTTAGTAATTATTGTTTTATAACTAAAAATATTTGTTACTTCTAGAATAACTCCATCTGATTTTTGTCGTTTAATAATTTGTACAGGAATAGAAAAATTTTCCGGATTCCAAGGCATTGGATAATTTGATTTCGAAAATGACCAAATCATTTCTAAATCATTGGATATTGTTGATATCCATTGATTCACATAAATATATCCACGTAACATTGTTTCACCAAGATAGATAGCATTTAGTGGAAAATTGAAAATATCATTCAATGGTCGAATATGTGTTGTTCCCATATCCGGATTTGTCCAAGCAGATAATCCATCAGGTGGATTATTAACATCTATTGGATAGACATTACATTGTTTTAAATGATTTCTTGGATAAATAGATTTTCGAAGTATTGTATAATTCGAATAGATTATATTTTCATCATTAATTTCAATAAGACGATCATTATACGAATCAAAAATAAATTCAGATGATACACGTTTATATTGACCTTGAGTTATGATATTTTCACGAATAAATTCTGCTTGTCTAGGAAAATTTGGATAAGTAATATTATCATTTCCAGAAATTTTTGATACGATAAAAAAAAGTACACCGACATATAAGTTAAAAGTACACATCGCAAATGTCTAAGTAAATGAATAGGCATATTTGCATTTCGTTTTATTCTTATCATATGTCTCTTTTATTAATTATCATATTCGTCGTTTTCTTTATCATTACCTTAGACACTTAACATGTTTCGTAACCTAATACTACTGCTAAATGTATGTTTGCTTTTTAAAATATTTTCTTGTCAAGAAATTGATTTAAATATTTGTCCAAATGGTCTTACAAATTTTCCACCAGATCCACAATGGCCTATTAATATACCGAATCGTTTTGAAATTATTACTGAATTAACAACTGATGTTGAAACAATTGAAATAACTCAATTGTTCTTAGGTCATAATAAAGATGTCATTTATTTTCATAATTATGAAGCAAATTTAAGTACATATTATGATTTTGAAATTAATGAAATGTTAACTATAAATGATAAATTAAAATGTGATCGTACAGAAATTAAACCAAATGAATATTTACCATTTGCTACAAGTCAAATTGTAAAACCTTCGATTTTATTAGGTTTTAATGGACGAAATAAATATAATGATGCATTTTTTACACGATATATTGGTAAAGAAACTATTCGAGATGGTATTTTAACTCAAAAATTTCAAGCATGTTTTTATATTGATCAAGAAAATATAACTATTAATGCAACTTATTATATAAGTGAATCTTCACCTGATCAAATTACTCCAGATATTAGACCAGATATTGTTCAAATAGATGTTCGTTCAAATGATTATCCATATACATATAATATTATTCGTTACGTATCAAATCCTTCACTGACGATTAAAACACCATCAGGTGCGTATTGTCCAAATCGAACAATTACAAAAGAATTTCCACAAAATATACCATCTCGTTTATCTATACATGCTGACGCCTATACACTTAAAGATAATGATCACCCATCAAGAATTGAATCGTATAATCGTCTTATTGATGAACCATCTGAATTTGAACGACTTGATTATACTATGAATAAAATAGATACAATGTCTCCACCAAGTACATTACTTGTTGATTATTCAACAAAATTACAATATATGTATACACGTCAAACTCAACAATGTACAGTTACGAATATAACGACTCTATCAATGCATAATACAAATGAATTATTATTTCAATTTGGTCATGTAAATGATTCGATTCGATTTCAATATACTGGATTAACAGGATGTGGACGAGAACATATTCAATGTCATAGATGGATTGGCCAATATGATTCGGATGGATTTGTTCAACAATATGAATGGTTTTGGAGTGCAACATTTAATGAAATTGATTTACAAGAATTAATTCCTATTAAAGCTTACATATCGACAACTGTGAAATCAGAACCACGTAAAACGGTAAATCAAGAAATTAGTAAGTTTCTATGTATCTAAATGCTATCTTAAAAAAATATCAGATATTAATTTCGGTTGAAGAATAAGTATTTCTAAAAAGCAAAAACGTTTTTTCTCGTCATTATTTATAAAGTATTATTTCGAGAATTCTTATCTGATAAATTACCTTATAATAACTTATTAGAATCTTTTTTTTATTAAAGATATATTTAATTATAATTCTCGACCAAATTCAATGCAAATGATTGATTCAACTCTAGGTGAATGTTATCGATCATTAGGTCCAAGTCAAGGTTTTAATTATGCTATACTTCGTATGACACTTAATAATGATGAGAAATATCCAGTACATAAACAATTATTATCACTTGAACGTCATTTACATATTCAATTAGCAAATGATCTTAAAATTCGTCATATTCGTTTATCATCATTTGTTATTGATATAACACGTGACACAACTGATCATCAAGATAAAGATATTTATGTTACATTTACTCTTCTTGAAAATCCACCTGGAGTATCAAATTCTTTGAAAGAACCATCATTAATAGAATTAATTCGACAGTTAGCTAAACAAATAAATGATGGACATTTTCATATTCGAGAAGATGATGGACCTTATGACTTATATGCTCGACCAAATAGTCTTCAAACATTAGTACTTTATCTATCACCATCAGAAACTAATATAGATTATTCTAATGGAACAATATTTGTTTATCATAATATTACACAAATTGTGTATAAACAACGTCAAAAAATAGTTCTGAAACGTACAGGACCATTAATAGCTGCATTATGGACTGGATTTGTTTTATTAGGTATGATTGTTACAATAGCTATAGGTTCTTTTGTCGCAATAAGAAAATGGACACCAACTATTAATCATGAAAGTACATGAACAATATTTCATAATTTTGTATATGTAAAAGTTTTTAGTGTTTCTTTTTTCAAGTAAAATACTTGATTTTTATTTTATTAAATTTTTTTATGAAAATTCATGTATTCATAAAGAATATAATAAAATTTCATTGCATAAAATTTTACATTTAATGATTAAAAAAAAGAAATTACGAAAGTAACATCAACTAGTTCTGTCATACAACTGTAATTGTCTATCTTGTCGTCCAAGGCTTCGATTTTGACATTTTCTTCTTCTTCTTCTTCTTAGAAATCATTTGCATAAAGGCACCGCGAAAAATTATTTTAATTATTTTAAAATAATAATTTTCTATACCATATAGTTGATGAAAGTTCTATTTGAGTTAATTAATATTACGAATAAGAAACTAAAATACTATTGTCATTCTAAACAGATAAATGTGTATTTAAACTTTTGTAACACGTTGTTGCACTGTGTTCACTGTTGTAGTAAAAACAGCAGGTCCAATACGTCTTTGTTCATGTCCAAATTTTTTGAGGCTTCTGTTTTTTAATTCTGTCCAAGTTTTTTTCCAAGCTTGATAAAAGCGAACATCTAATGCAGCAACTATAATTGGATCTATTGAGATTTCAATGAAGTTCAACAATTTGCCAATTATTGTAAGAGTATTTACACCACTAGTAAATTGATAAATAATGATATTCGGTGACCAAAGTAAGAACCATATTGTATAAAAAATAGTGAATTGAATTACTAATGAACGATTATATTTTTCACGAGCTGATACATGATGCTTTGCTTGTTGTAGTTGCGAAGTTAAATGAACATGACGAACGCTAGCACCGATGACTAGAATATTTAAACCAATCGGTAAAATAAAAGCAACAACAATATTGAGTACTACAGCAAAGGTATTTGTATATCCTATATCGCACGTATTACCACTATAAGAATTTAATTCACCCCATCCAATTGGAAGTTGAATAATTAGAAAAAAAGCTGGTAATAAATAAATAGCAATATGTGTAACAACCAATAGTCGTACATTTGTAACATAAACATTTTTGTTACGTGTAATTTGTATATATCGACAAAGATTTAATGCAAGTAGAATGTATACTTCTAATATGTTTAAATAATTGTCACCAATTGCTTCAATGTATGCGACAAACAGCTCCCATGCTCTAGTGGGTATACATTCTGTTGATGTTGTATGAACAATGAAAAGAAAGAAAAATCGAATAAGAAGGAAGATGTCAGTTGCAAGATAAGCATAGAGCCATTGCATTGTTTTCTGTCGAACTGATGGACAAAGACTAAGTTGAAGCCAAAAAGCAGCATGAACTATGGAAGCTATGATGCATACATATAATATGGGTCGTTGAGCATCAACGGTAGATTGATCCCATGAAAGTGTTGCAAGACATTTACTGTCAGTATTGTTTTGTTGAAATAATGACACCATTCTATTTGACTATGTTAAAAAATAATAAGTAATAACGAATGTAGATCCTTTGATTATATAGAGATAAAGCATATAACTTTAAGCCACTGATAGAGTGATCTGAAAAAGTCAATATAATAATTCTTTTTTATCATTAAAAGTCACAAGAGCTCAAGGTAACATATTATTATAATGTATTATTTAATTATACACTTTTGTCCTTAAAATCATATATAATCAAATTAAGTAAAAATGAAAAAGAAGATATAATCTCATAGCTTAAATCCAATGTGTCAGAAATGTCACTCTGTACAAGGAACATATCTAGGATATTTTCGACTGAAGAAAAAAGTTCATGAACATTCTACCATAAGATTATCAATAGGATATTAATAATCTGTATTCACCTACATAGTGGATCGAATTCCTGCACATAATTTTTGCACTATTTTAAAAAAATATGTATTATCTTTACAGATTCTTCAGTCTCTGCTAATAAACTTCTCAGATAATCTTGATATGTTCTTTTATCATAGATTTTGAAACGGTATATCGTGTCGTTTCGACTCATCTTATATAATTAATAGCTCTATTAGATGATCGTTTAATGAGGGAAGTGCAAGTTTTGTGATAAATTTATTCTGCTTCTAACAGTTGAAATAAATACTTTCAGGCGTCGGCGTATATTACTGTCTATTTACTACAGCTGATGACAATTAAAAAAATAAGTTCCTGTCTGAAAGAGAAACTATCAGAAACTATATAGGTTCTATGAGAAATAAAGTAATAGACGATATTATATGAAATAGTATGAAACATTTTTTTCAGATATACGAAGAAAATGTGTTTTTGTGTGAGAGAAGTTTTTTTCGAATATTGACGCAAATATTTTAGTATCACATGAGAGACTTGGTCATATTGAACAATTCTCTGTTTACGATAGTCAAAAACATCGAAAGTATAAGTATAAAGACGCTTAAAATAAATATTTGAATAAGAAGATGAAGATTGACGTTATATAAAAGCTATCTGACATCTTTGACTTAAAGATGTTCTTGAATTTTGAGAAAATTCTTTATTGAAATACTTAATTTAGTTTTGATCGACATACATAATTCTTTCTTGAAAAAAAAGAATTAAATAAATTTTCTACGACATTTGATTGTAGTGCTATAGTAAAAGTAGAATTAGTGGAAAAACTTTATCTAATTTATATTATTTAAGATTATGTAGATTTTAAATAATAAGTTTTTAGCAAACATTTGTATGTATTAATCTTCTATCTTCTATATAATTAAATAATAAATGATTAAAAACAAAGTAAAATATATGTTCGAAAAGTTTTCTTCTTTTCTTATGTCATGAATTATAAAATCTCGACGAAACGGATACATTATTTAATTATCAATGTCACCAAAGGATATTACTGTCACAGAAGATAAATATTGTCTGTAAAATATTATTTTACGAACTATATATTTTATAAATATAAACTATTGAATACACCGCTTTTTTTCAAGCAGACAAAATTAGCTGTCTGAGTTCTTATGTTACTACTACGGAGTAGTTTTCTAATAAGTAAACTTATTCTATTACGTATATATGTATAAAAGTCTGTCACTCATATTTTACTTTATTATATATAGAGATATTCTAGATCTAGACTCTTAAACGTATTAACACTCACTAGATAAAGTAAATTTAATATCCTAGTCATCTATGTTAATTTTCTTCTTTTTACTATGTGGTACCTTACTTTGAAAGTTATACGTCAAATTAATATTACCTGAATATAAATAAGCGTTAGATGTATGCTACCGATACTAAAATACAGATTAAATTCTGACTGTAATTATCTATTTTATTTGTCATATTTTATATCTAGTCTATTAATATCAGACGGTTCATTATATGTGGTTCAAAAGTGTTGAATAAGGTGTTAATTGTATAATACAATAGACGGTAAATTGTTCTGACGTACTAAGTAGTATTTATATCCTTTACTATTATACACTACTTTCATTTACTTGTAATGTGTTAGATAGAGTAATGGTAGCTCATCTGAAATACAGGCTTGTATAGAGAGAGATTATTCTGTAGAGAAAGAGATGACAACTGCAAGCAAAGTTATTATTTATAAGGGCAGAGTTAGAAATCTATAATAAAACTTATTAAATCTTATGCTATTCCAAAAATAATTTCATCGAATGATAAAGTCTTCTAAAATCCGGCGTATTTTGACTGGAACTAACGGAAATTCAACTAATTTTGGTTGAACACTAACATTAAAAATAACATGTCGAAGTAAATACTAGATCAGTTTTCTCTATTTCAGCTTTTTCCATTAGTTTTAATTGGTTACTAAAAAATTAATATTCAAAGTAGTCAGAGACGCTACCAGTATGGAGCAAAATAATAAACTCTAATATCAAAATGATAGACATAAATAGATTTTTCTCAAATACATTACAGCAGATTTATTTTTTAGAAAATATCGAATTGAAAAACTAGTTTTTATAACCGTTTACGATTACTTGTTAGGAGATACGAAGTACTAGATGTTATATTACCTATTTTTTAGATTTGATTTATAAATATATATGTTCTGTTGACTTTCGAGATTACCTAAATCTTCTTAAGGAGAAATAATAATCTCATCTAAAAGATGTAAGAATTAATTGATCAGATTGCTACTATATTCAATTGGAAGCTATGGCGCAGTAGAAAATCTGAAGAATTAGAAAAACCCATGCAATGGCGTACTTCGTTGATTTTGAGAATGATGTATTACAATACCTTTAATTAAAACTTGAACCTAGAGCATTTAACCTATGAAAATATGTAATTTTCTCAATGGCGTTGTGTTACATTAACTTTAATATTCAATTTTACTACTTTTAGCACAAATATAATGAAATTTTACTATTATTCTTCAGAGTTATTGAAAACTATGCCAAGAAATGAAGAAGAGTACTAATAATAATGAACCATGGGTTGTTAATTAGAAAAAAAAATATAAGTTTATATGGAAAGAATCTTTTACTTGAGTGAATTAATCCGTAAGACATTCTATGCTTAGCAACTATTTATTTCAGCATACAAAAATAACGATAACAAAATATTAAACAAAAAGTACTCTATATATCATAATGTATCATATCTTCCTTTTGTTATAAAGGTGTTACACGTACATGATGAGGAACGCGTAAACGAGCACTGATTGTATTAGGTACTATTCGTCTTTGATGGCGATTCAATGCCATGTACCATTTTGTCTTCAAAAAATTGTATATTTCGCGCCAAACACGCCGAAAACGAGCATCCAATGCACCAATTATAATTGGGTCTAATGTTATTTCAATAAAATTTAATAGTTGAACGTTGGCTATTATCTTTTCGTTCTTACTTTGCAATTGAAAAGCAATAATATTAGGAGACCAAAGTATAATCCATACTGAATAAAATATAAGAAATTGAAGTACTAATGAATGATTATATTTTTCACGAGCTGATACATGATGTCGTGTTTGACGTAGTTGAGAGGATAATTGAACATAACGAGCACTAGCGTATATTACCAGAATATTTAAACTAATAGGTAGAGCAAAAGCAACAATAATATTGAATATTTGAATATAACTATTTGTATATTTTAAATCACATATTTCATGATTAGCCATATTCAAGTTAGTCCAGCGAACTGAAGTTTGAATAATTAAATTAATCAATGGCATGACATAGATACTTAAATGCGCTACAATCAATAATCGTACATTTGTAATATAAACGTTTTTGCTATGTGCAATTTGTATATATCGACAAATATTTAATGCAAGTAAAATGTATACTTCAAGTATATTTAGATAATTGTCTAAAGTTGCTTCAAAATAACAAATAAATATATACCATGATTGATTAGGCATACAATCAGTCGATCTTGTACGTACGATATATAGAAAAAAGAATCGAATTATAAGTAAGAGATCAGTGACAAGATAAGCATACATCCATTGCATTGTTTTCTGTCGAACGGATGAATAGAAAACAGGTTGAAGCCAAAATATAGCATGAACAACACTAGCAATAAAGCAGACATATAGTATCGGTTGGAAATTATCGATAGTAGATTGACTCCATAGAAGAGAGTATGAACATATATTGTTAGTATTGTTTATTTGAAATACCGTGGACATAATATTTATATATCTATTGAGTCAAATTCTTATTAGAAAAAATAATAATTATTTTAATTTAAATATTCGCATAACGTGTTCATTAAAAATAGTATCGAGGATCACGATTTTAATGAAAACTGACGTAAATGTAGATGATCTTAAACAATAGTATGATGTGCATGTGATTCATTATCTTTGTATTGTTTCAACAATATTCTTTTATTAAATATATGAAAGATGACTTGCATTTTCCGGTTTTAAAACTTTCTTTCACGATCTCCTTGTGCATGTCTCATCTAAGAAATTAATGAGAATCAACATTTTAGAGCTTTTTTTTACTTTATTAAAAAAATATCATGTCACAACGCTGACTTTCCACAACAAAGAAGAAACGTATGAAGTAACTAGCTAATAAATAAAGTTAAGAATGCATAATGAGAATTTTATGGACTAAAAAGCGTACTTTGCTTTTTAGATAAATTTATAATTAATGTTTAGTTTAAAAATATCATCATCAATATTAGAGTCTCTTTCACATTTCAAACAAAAAACCACTTCTATTAATAATCATTAACTACAAAGTATTTTACATAAATTAAAGAATGGAGTTTATGTAATATACTTTTGATGTTTGATTATAATACAATGCAGTGAGATATAATTAAATATTGCTTATATAATAGTTAAAACTATTTCGTAAGAAAATTTATTATTTGATATTAATTAAAAGACTACTTTGAATGATTATTATCAGACATTTAGTATATAGATACGTCACTGAACGTTTTTACTAATTTACCTTTATAATCTATAATTTTATATTTATATCGTGTCAATTACTTTTAAAGATACGCCTTTTAAACAATATTCAATAATAGTAAAAGCAGCAGACTCAAGTATAGAATAAAAAATTAGAAATGAGAAAACCGGATAAGATGATACAAACTAAAGATAGAAAAAACTTGATGACGTAGGTTCATTCCTCATCAAAAAAATATACTTGAATATATATTCTATTCAGAATATATTAATATCATATTTTACTTTGAAATATGGGTCTGAATACTACAAAACGTTTATAAGACTAGATGGAAAGTATTAAAGATCAATTGAAGTTATTTCGAACATTTATTTTCACATAGTCATTAAACGGTTCTTGACATTTGAATGTTCTAAAAACAAAAGAAAAGTTTTTTTTTTATAATCACGAGTTGTCTGAATAGTTCTTATTTTTAAGAACATTCAAAACTCATGAATATAAAGTAAAATAATGAATATATCTATTAGAATAGAAACTGCATGAGATGGTATTGTTTCTCTTATCTAGCACATGACTTCCTCTTTTTATTTGAATTGAATCTTATCATTAATATTCCATTCTTCCAAGCACGAGCATGTCCTCATATAAAAATAATTATTAATTTCTTCTGCTCTCGATATCCTAACAAGAGCAATGAAAGACTAATTATTGAATTTTACGTACCTAAATTACTGGTTCAATACACTTTTACTCATCTTTCTCAAAATTGTATGAGTTAATCTTCTAGATATATATAAAATATTTATAAAAACGTAATGAATTCTAAGTTGAAACCGAATTAAAAACTTAGATAAACATTTTTTATATTAATACGCTGTTCATAGGTTAAATTTTTCCTATCGTAAAAAGTTAAAAATTGATTTGTATACTCTAATTTTAAATCAAGTGAAAGAATATTTTTCAGCAAAAGCTTGATATCTGAAAGAGAAAAGTGCTTGCATGAGCATAAACATCTCTTGAATTTTAATCTACGCTGTTGATATTAGACAAACCCTTGACGCATATCAATGTAAATGGTAATTATTTAATAACAGGGATAAAGAATTTAATGTTTTCATTTATTTTTAATATATCTGATATATATCAATAAGAGCAATGTCTTGTGTTTGTTATATGATCTAGTAACTATATCAAATTTAGTTTATAGTTTAAATGAAACAATCTATCGTTGATATAGACAAATTGTAAAACTTGTTTATGATTATGATGGGAACATATGTTGATATATAATTAGAAGAACTTGATAAAGATTAAATAGATACCATTGACATTGATGAATTTCTGGATATGATATTTGAAAGAGGCATTCTATGCTTGTATATTTAAAAGAATGATTTTAAAATAAAAGAAAAAACAATTTTTATTACGTTACTGGAACGGGTAGTTCAAGTTTTTCATTTTTCTGTATTGGAAAAGTAGCTGTTTGGTTTTGTGGATAACCTAATGATCGGCTTATATTAACTGCTGATGGAAATTGTCCGTGTCCAGTTGATCGAATTGGATTAGTTGATGTTGGCATAATTTTTCTTCCATTTGGTCCTTTACCAAATATCCTATTTATAAAATATCTCCCTAGTTTACGCCACGATTTTTGAAAACGAACATCTAATGCAGCAATTATGAATGGATCTAGAGCAATTTCAATATAATTTAGTAATGAAGCTATTTCTGTTATATTTGATGCACCACTTGTGAATTGATATACGATAATATTAGGAGACCAAAGTAAAAGCCATATTATGTAAAAAGCAAGAAATTGAATTACTAAGGAACGTTGATATTTTTCACGAGCTGTATCATGATGTTGTGCTTGGCTTAACCGAGAAGTTGAATGAATATGATTCATATTACAACATACAACGAATACATTAAGAAGAATTGGTAGACTAAATCCAAAAATAATATTTATAACTTGAGCATATATATTTGTAAATTGTGTATCACATGATGAACCTACATACTCTCGTATTTGAGTCCAATTAACACATAATTGAATGATATAACTAAGTATTGGTATTATATAAATAGTTAGATGAGTACAGATCAATATTCGTATATAATTTGTATATACATTTTGATTATGTACAATTTGTATGTAACGACATATATTTAATGCAAGTAATATGTATATTTCAATTGTATTTAAATAATTATCTAAAAGTGCTTCGAAATAACAGATGAAAATATACCATGATTTGTTCGATATACATTTCGTCGATGTTGTATGTACAATAAATAGGAAAAAAAATCGAATAAGAAGGAATATGTCAGTAATTAAATAGGCATAAAGCCATTGCATAGACTTTTGTCGAACAGATGAACAAAAAGTAACTTGAAGCCAAAATATCGAATGAATTATAGAAGCAACTATACAAATGTATAATACTCGTCGTTGACTTTCCATTGTAGATGGACTCCATAAAAGATGTTTATGACAAGTATCGTTTGTATAATTCAATTCTAATAATATTGTATTATTGAACATCTTTTAAATATTATGAAAAAGGTAAAATATGCATCATAGATATCGGAATATTATAAACATCTGACATTCAAACTCATATTTATATATAACGTTGGTAAAACATTATATAGTAATGCGATATATGTTATTATGAATGATTTGACAAAATTATGAGTAGATAATTAACATACTATTAGTATGATTACTAATAAACACTATGATGATCGTTATAATTATTTGATGCAACGTATCAACTAACTTTAAATAAAATTAAATAATTATTCTTGTCTGAAGCAAATATTATGCACGGAATAAACTCGCTAAGAAAAGATAGTTTATATAAAGAAATCTTTCTCTTATGCTTTTTAGTGGCAGTATACATGTATTAGTAATCAAAAGTTGTAACTTATGAGAAGACGACTAACTTAGATAAATTATTTAAAAGTCTCATACTGATCAAGAAATTGTAAAATTATTAATGGAAAATTTGTAAGATAGAGTACTCAATAGTATGAGGAATAAACCTTCCGTAATCTTTTATTTTAAATTTTTTAGTATAATGACTGAAATAAAACCATTTGCAACACGAGGTTAATATGACATAGTAATGTTTTTTCTCACATTGTACTCAGTACTTGATTTGGCTTATTGCATGATAAAACCAATTAAGCACATTGAATGTAAAAGTATAGTTATGATAAGAGCTGAAGTAATGATGTAAGCATACTAGTTCATATAAAAAAGATCAATTATTATTGCTAATTCAAATATTGAAAAAAAGTTCTCTCAGTCATAGAAAATTTCATTTAGATTTTTTTTAAATCATATAAAACAATTAAAAACATGTTTTTCAAGGTTTATTTTCAATTTAAATTTTTTTTATAAATGAGAAAATATTTTCGTTATTTTATGTGTATTACTTCTAGCGACATCTTGTCATATTATAACATGTAAGAATCAGAGGATAGTATCGAAAACAATCTATCTAAATGGCAAAATCAGCTGGATGGATCTTATTATTTGGATCATTCAATGGAAGAGTATCTTAAATAAACGAATGTGTCATAATAAAAATTATAGAGATTTTATATAATACGTTTTATGTATTATTTATTTGTGTATATCGATATGAATGACTATAGAGAATTATTTTTTAAATACAAGAAAATAATTTTGTTTTCGTATTTTAGATGTTATCCCAAGTAGTACCTTGGCAACGGGTAAAAATACTTTATAATAATAATTAAAATTTCTTTTATTATATATATAAAAGATCACAAGCCGATGTTTTAATTCTTCACGAATTGTTCTTCTTCGAAATGGTTCGTCATCATCATCATCTAGCGGTGGCGGTGGTAAGAGAAAAATTTGAAATTATTTTAAAAATTATTTATATTTTCTATATAGAACAACAATTTGATCTTGTTGTTATCGGTTCTGGACCTGGAGGATATGTAGCAGCTATTAAAGCTGCTCAACTTGGTCTTAAAGTATTTTGAATAATCTAAAATACTGATTATTTTTTAAATAGATGTTTTTCTCTTTTCATAGACAGCATGTGTTGAAAAGAATGCAACATATGGTGGAACATGTCTTAATGTTGGTTGTATACCTTCAAAAGCTATGTTACATAATTCCCATCTTTTTCATATGGCACAACATGGTGAACTTAAAAAACGAGGCATTGATGGTATGTGATTAAAATTTGATTTGAACTAAAAATATTAAAAATGAAATTTTAGTTTCCAATGTCGCACTTAATTTACCAGTATTTATGAAACAAAAAGACGATGCTGTTAAAGGTCTTACCAGTGGTGTTGCTTATTTATTTAAATCTAATAAAGTAAAAGAAATATTTCGTTGAAAGTTTTTATTAACGTTCTTTTTTTTGTGTTTCAGGTTACTGGCATTCGTGGTCATGGCTCTGTTAGTGGACCTGGCCAAGTAACTGTTAAAAAAGAAGATGGTTCAAATGAAACTCTTAAAGCAAAACATATTCTTTTAGCTGTTGGTTCTGAAGTAACACCATTTCCAGGTATAAATGTAAGTCGATTTGTTTGATCTCTTTCTCCTTTAAATTAAATATAAAATAGATTGATGAGGAAACTATTGTCTCATCAACTGGTGCACTTTCACTTAAACAAGTACCTAAAAAAATGGTTTTAATTGGTGCTGGTGTTATCGGTCTTGAATTAGTAAGTTCTTTGATCTTGAACTTGGTATTATAAAATATTTGTTTATTGTAGGGTTCCGTATGGAGTCGTTTAGGTGCAGAAGTAACATGCGTAGAATTTTTATCTCATATTGGTGGTGTTGGTATTGATATGGAAGTAAGCAAAGCTTTCCAAAAAATTCTTACAAAACAAGGTCTCAAATTTAAACTTGATACAAAAGTAACTGGAGCAGAAAAATCTAGTGGAGGTATTAGTGTTACTGTTGAAGGAGCAAAAGATGGTAATAAAGAAACGGTAAAAACAAAGAAACATTTGTTTATTTCTTAATCTATCTTTTTTTTAATTTAAAAATAGCTCGATTGTGACACTGTACTTGTTTGTATTGGTCGACGACCTTATACAAAAGATCTTGGACTTGATAGCGTTGGTAAGAAAATAAAATATCAATAATCATTATTTTTTGTTTTCAAATTTAGGTATTCAAATGGATAAACGTGGTCGAATTGAAGTTGATAAAAATTTTCAAACATCATGTAAAGGTGTCTATGCTATAGGTGATTGTATTCAAGGACCTATGTTAGCACATAAAGCTGAAGATGAGGGAATTATTTGTGTCGAAAGTATTGCAACTGGTCATGAGCCACATATAGATTATAATTGTGTACCAAGTGTTATATATACCTTTCCTGAAGTATCATGGATTGGAAAATCAGAAGAACAATTAAAAGAAGAAGGTATTAAATATAAAACTGGAAGATTTCCAATGGCAGCTAATAGTCGTGCAAAAACAATAAATGAAGCCGAAGGTTTTGTTAAAGTATTATCTGATGACAAAACTGATAGAATACTTGGAGTACATATGATTAATTCGGTAGATTTTGATTGCAATTTTGTTTTAATTTATAAAATGATTTTATGTTCTAGGTTGCTGGTGAATTAATTAATGAAGCAGCATTAGCTATGGAATATGGAGCATCATGTGAAGATGTAGCACGTGTTTGTCATGCTCATCCAGTAAGATTTTCTTAATGATTTTATTTCAAATAATTAATTTATATATATTTTTTAGACATGGTCAGAATCATTTAAAGAAGCTAATCTTCAAGCTTATTCTGGTAAAGCAATTAATTTTTCGTAATATTACCGGTGTGACATCGAAATTCATATTATTTCAGTCTAGTTTTATTCTATTTTCTTATTTAATTTTAGTTTATTTTCTTTGTCATGTGTTGCGTTTTTTTGTCTTTTTTTCAAGTTTCTCATATGCATCCACCTAGAATAAACAACGCGAACAATGTTTGTTCGATCAATTTATTGATAAAGAAAATAAAAGGATTTTTTTTTAATTATGTTCAAAATTCGATAAATATTTTAATGCACGATAAAAAAAAGTTATTAATAATATTTTCTTATAATCTTGGTTCAATATATTTCCGATTGTCATACAATTATCAAATATCTAAAATCTCTCGGAAACTATTCCGTAGTGAAATGAAATAAGTAACTACTAGAAATATTGCTACGTCAGAGAATAACATTTTGTTCTCAACTTTCTTTCACGTTCTATTCATCCGAGAAAATGAAAAGCTATACATTCAAGTGGTGCCGAACGTTTCTTTCACAATAATGTATGTCAATTATCGGAAAATATTATGAATAAAAGTTGAATGATTACTTTATATTAACTCTATTCAATAACTAACCGAATAATGTTGATAAAATCTTAGATTATATGAAATAGTTTTGAGGTCAATAAGAGCGGTATAATATATATAATGCATGTGATTATGTAACAAATAAGAATTGTACTTTATCGTTTATTTTTTAAGTAGTAATATCATTTTTTTGTCATTCCGTTCTCAGTAAATATTTGAATAAATACAATTTTTCTTTATTAAAAATTTACTCTAAATGGTTTCATTTATGATTAATTCTCATCATGTATATAATATACATCCATATTGAAAGGATATAATTAAAGAAAGAAGAAAAAGTAATCATATGACAACTTCACTCGTGATATTCATTTACTATAAAACGATAAAATAACATTCTTATTGACAATTAGATTCTTTATGAAGCACTTGTCTCTTGTAATTACTGTTAGTTTAAAGTCCAAAAAAAGAAATCTTGATTTATTTATTTTTTTCGGAGAAATACCAACAGAATGTATATATATTACGAACAGGTAGAATCCTTTTCAAGGGCAAGAACAAATAAATTATAGAACTCACATGATAGATAAGAACGCTTATAGAAAACGAAAAAGCAATTTATATTTAGAAAAAAACATATCGTATTAATTTACCTTAAAGTAGTCATATGCACCTAAATATAACAAAAGTACATCTTACAAATCGTCTTATAACTAGTGTCAAAATTAACAAGTTAAAAAAAATCTATTTTTACTTTAAACATACTATACATATATTTTATCGCATTGATAAAAATCTTTTTTTGTTCCTTACTAGACGTAAAATAATATGCATGTATCTTTTTTCTAAAAACCCTCATTAAAAACAGACATACATGCATGTGTTGTTGTTGCTATTCTGGTGTATGCCGGCAAAACATACAATCAACGTTGTTCTAATCTGTCTGTATTGTTCTTTTCAATTTCATTCATAGTATAGTTTTTTTTAATATTGATTGAACTTGCGTGTTCTTCGCTCTCTTCTCTCTTATAGTATTTTACCGCACAGAAGTACTCGAATCGCATTTAGTGACAACTGCGTTTGTTTGATCCTTGTGCTTCCAAACACTAAAACGCCCTTGTATCGGTCGCTAGACGAAAGACAGAATGCATACATATGCACCTTTCTCTCTCTTTTTCTGTCTCTTATTGGAGCTGTTCTTCATGAATTGTTGAAACATAAAAATCTAGGGGGAAAGAGAAACGGACAAAGAGAGAATTAGCTATACTATTTACAGACAAGTTGTCAGGTATAAAACGAGGAACAGTCGCTGATAAGCATTCATAACCTTCGTTATTACAAGAAAACAGACAAACATCTTTTCTTTATCATTTTCTTTCTTTCGTTTTTTTCTTCTAAACTATCAAATCTTTATCACAGAAACAAAAAAGTTACATTTTTATTGATGGGAATAGTTTATTATTAAATTTAAGAATGGCATTAAATTATGAAACATTAATACATGCTGCTAGTAAATCACCTGAACAACGAACAACAACTGAAATAAATGATTTTATATTTCCATGGCTTAAACAATCATTAAAAAAGAAACAAGGAATATTTCAAAAGATTTCAGATGGTAAAAAATGATTTATCTTTTTCTACATAGAAAAAAAAACATATGATTTCTTCTTTAAGATGTTATTCATGATATATGTAAAACAATTATGATAGAACGACGTCCAGCATGGGATGTTGTTATTTTACAAGGAGATCCTGGAGATACGTAAGATAATTTGAGATATTTTTAATATTAATTATCTTTATATTAGATTTTACATTATATTACAAGGCTCAGTAAAAATCTATCGTTTGGATGAAGAAGGTGCTAGACCAGTTTCACCTGAATTTGATACTGTAATAGAGTTTGCAAAACTCGATGCCGAGCCTGAGAAACGTGAAGAAATTATAGTTGATATATTTGGTAACTATGTTGTTACTTTAGGTAAGAGAAAATATCAAGTATTATTTTATTATTCTACTTCATGTATATATATACATAAATAATATAAATTCAGAAGGAAATGGTCTTGCTTATAGACAACGTAAGAAAAATATATGATTTGCTTGAAAAATAAATTATGATTATTTTCTTATGATTAAATTAAATATCGTTTTGTTTTAAATATCTAAATAAAATATTATATTTAGGTGGTGGTTTTGATTTTGGTGAACGTGCACTTGTAACAAATGAACCTCGTAGTGCCACAGTTATAACAGTTACTCCTGCTGATTTACTAGTTGTTGATCGAGAAGTCTTTAGTCGGTATGTAAAAGCCTTTAATTTTTATTTATTTTATTGTAATACGGTTTCGTTATCGAAATAAAAGAACACTTAAAGCAGCGCATGAAAAAGAATTACAAGAAAAAATGGAATTTATTAATCGTTGTCCATTATTTTCTTCATGGTCAGCAAGACTCAAACGTCTTGTTAGTCTTAGTTTAGAACGAGGTAGATATTCTTATGATAGTGTACTTTATAAACAAGGTTTACGTGCTGATGCTGTCTATTTTATTTGGAGGTAAAATAGAAGTTCGATTATTATTTTAAATAAATAATATTTGCTTAATTTTAGTGGTGAAGTTAAATTAAGTACAGATCCATTATTACATTGGCTACAATATCCATATCTTCTTCCACAATCCGATCCAATGAAACAGTAAAGCACATCTTTTTTATTTTCCTTTTAATTCATTCCATTGAATAATAATAATAGACGTGCTCTTGAATTATTTTCACCAATGCTTCAACCATCTCAACCATCAAATGTTCATATACCATCGGATATAAATACAAATGATCATCGAAAAAGTTTTGCTATAAAACGACGTAATATGACATTTGCTCAAGCTGAAAATGAACGTTCTCAACGAATATTACAATTGGCTTTATTAGGTGCCGGAGATATTATTGGTCTTGAATGTTATGTATGTGATTTAACTACATATATGAATTCAGCTCGATGTACAGCACCATGTGATCTATTTTATATATTAAAACATAACTTTGCCCGTTTACAAAAACGTTATAGTACACAAGTTTTTGTTGAACGTTTACGTGAAATGGTACTTCTCTCATTACAAGCATATTCATCACGTATTATTCAATCACCATTATTTAATGCCTTAATAAAAAAGAAATTAGCACCAAAAACAAATGATGAAAGACAACAGTATCATAATAAACAATCATGGCTTCTACATTTAAATAATGCATCTAATTCGGTTTGATCTATTTATTTTTCTCTCTATTATTAATGATTATATTATATTTAGCAAACACGTCGAGCAGGTACAACAACAGTACCACAAACAGCTGGTAAAGAACGTTCGATGACAACTATAAATAATAGTCAACCAATACCACGTTCAGCTCGACATGCATCCTTTACAAATCCAGCTACAATACAATATGTTGTCAATGATAATATTCGTGTTGGAAAAATTGAAGATCGCCTTAAACAATGGCATGCACAAATGGGTGAAGATTCAAAAATACATATCATACCATTAACACGTTATGTATGTTATTTATTTTTCTTTTATTTAAATAGATCTATATTCTGTAAAATCTAATTTTTTTAAGTATACCTTTGAGTATAAATATTTAAACAAAAGAAAACAAAAAATCTTTTATTTATGATAAACGATATTCTTTTCACGTCTTCTTTAATCAATTATATAATTGTTTTTTTTGTCACTTTTGAAATATATTCAAGAACACTTATATATTTCAAAAGAATTCTTAAATTTATTATAGAACATTGCTGGTCCAACTACCAATGATATAGTACGAATAACTCCACAGGAAGCAATCGAAGTTCAATCAAATGATGCCATAGGCTCACCAAGGTATAAATTTGTTTATTTAAAAATAGTTCTTTTTTCTTCTTAACAATATATGAGAACAAAGCAAGTAACTTTATTTCTTTTTCTCGATAAATATCAGTAGGCAATCCACATTGAAATCATTACTAAAGTGTAAGTGCAGCTATTAAATATTTATATAGTAAAATACCTTTTATCCATGCACGTACCCGCATCCAATAAATTTCATTTTTTTATTTATCAGAAATAAAAACTATATATTTATTAAAATAGGATGCTCGATGATGATAATGAAACAATTTCTCCGATGGAAATTTTTGTAAATGTAGTCGATAACTTACAGGAAACATTGTCTTCATATCCTACTGTAAGTTTAAAATTGATAATATGTAGTATAAAACACAAAATATTTTTTTTATAGACTATTCCTTCTTATTCCTTGGCAGCTTCTCGTTTACCTCCGATACATATTTATTCAAAAGAAGAACGATATGAAAATCTTAAAATTTCTCTTAAACAAAAATGGAAAGATTTTATTAAACGTCCCATTCCAACAGTGTATTAAATTGTATATATACATTTTTTATTTTTTTTGTTAAGTTCTTTTTTTACAATAAAAACAAAATCTACTTGGATAATTACAATTAGTTAATAAGAAAAAGAAATAAGATATCATTTTAAAATAAATGTAAAACATAGACTTTTTTTTCTTTTCTCTCAATTTTTTTTGGTGCTTGTCTGAAGTGTCAATATAGATGAAAAGAGAAATACTGGTAAGAGAATGGCAGACATTGAAAACAGCGACGTGTATTATTGTGAACTTGCATAGAAAAATATTCTTTCTTTTTCTTATACGTTTCATTTCTTTTTCTTTTTCACAATAGCATGTAAAGCTAAAAAATGAGCGCGTTTTTAACGTTCGATATACAGTAAAAAAAATAGGTAGACGCTTGTTGTTACGCATGACAGGCTATAAAATCTCCGAGATATGTGATATACACATGCCTGCTGTCAAAATACGGGTAGGTAGAAAGAAAAAAAAATTACGTCATATTCTATATGTTTTAAATATTTGTATTGTAAATGTAATAGGGAAATGCTTTTAAATGGCTGGCGGTTTTAATTGGTAGTGTCACTTTACTCGTAGTAATTCTTCTTCGACATCCAGATAAACATGCTGATAGTGATGTAACTAATGCAATTGCTGCAGAAATAAACACAGAAGCATCGGTAAAGAAAAATATATTTTCTTTTCTTTTTTAATATTCTGATTGTTATACTTAGAGAATCCGTTGGTCAGTATCACGTGCACAAGAATGGTACGCTTCTCAACCATGGTTTCTTGGTGCTAATTATGTACCATCAACTGCTGTTAATGTATTAGAAATGTGGCAAGATACATTTGATGAAGTAACAATTAAACGTGAACTTGAATGGGCAAATAAACGATTACGAATGAATTCATTACGAGTTTTTCTTCATATACTTGTATGGATAGAAAATTCCGAAAAATTTTATAAACGTTTAGATACATTTCTTAATATTGCAAAAGATAATAATTTAAAAATTATGCTTGTTCTATTTGATGAATGTTGGAATGCTGAACCACAATTAGGTAAACAACCAGAACCTACTCCAGGTGTACACAATTCACAATGGGTTCGATGTCCTGGTCAAACAATGGTGCTAGATAAAACAAGTTGGCCAAAAATTGCTCAGTATGTTAAATATATATACATATACATATTTTTTTTCTATAACGAGATAAATTTAGATATACGATAGATGTTATTAGTCGTTATAAATCTGATAAACGTATTTTTGCATGGGATTTATATAATGAACCTGAATGTAGTAAACAAATAAAGGTTATTTTACCATTACTTCGTTATATATACAAAGCAGCTCGATCAGTTAATAATGTTGAACAACCAATGACTATTGGTATAGCTAAATGGCCATTGACGGCACCATTAGCATTATTTGAATTAGCTGCTTCGGACATCATTTCTTTTCATTCATATGGACCATTAGCGAATGTGATGAAAAATGTTAGTGATCTACGACAAGTTCAATTAGGCCGACCAATTCTTTGTACAGAATGGCTTGCACGTACATTTGGATCAACATTATTTACACATCTAGATTTTTTTCAAAGTGAAAAAGTAGGTGCAATACACTGGGGACTTGTTGCTGGTCGATCTCAAACATATTATCAATGGAAATCACCTCCAAATGCACCAATGCCAAAAATGTGGTTTCATGATGTTTTATATCCAAATGGAACAGCATTTAGTCGACTAGAAGAACAACTTTATTTTGAAACTAAACATTAAAAAGTTATACGATATAAAATAATTATTAAATTTTGTTGTTATTGAGTCATTTTATTTATTAAAATTTAAAACTAAAAATATTCTTTTCATAAAAAAAATACTCTCCAATAGAACATATTAGTTCATAATGATTATGCAATAAGTGACCTTATTCTGCATCATATAGAAGAGCACAGAATTTATATTTGATTAGCATTGCTTTCTTTACAAAAAAAAACATACTTGATGAACTTCAACATATAATTTCTATTGTTAAAGAAAAAAGTAAATAAGAACAATAAACTAATTGTATTAGCAACGAACATGAATATCGAACGGATGAAGAAAACGTGTCTTAATCCTATTGAATAACATTTAAAGTCGAAACAAAGCCAAGTGTTATTATCGATAACTCTTATTTTATCTTTCGAAAGCATATTTAACATAATTATTGTGATCTCAGTATAACTCTTCTTTATAATCTCGATAAGCGGTTTTTCTTCTAATAAACTATTAATCAACTAAAGAAGAAAAACACTAACATATTCATACTACTTGGTTCTTTTAATCATACTCATGTAACATTAATACATTAAGAAGATTGATAAAATAGAATGCATAAAGATGAAAATTCATTCCATTGTACATCAAATATATTTCTCAAGCTATAATTTCCGTTACACTACTTCTTTTATGATATAAGAACTCACTTTAATAATTTTAAGTGTCATTTAAAAAATCTTCAATTAATAGACTATTAATGAAATAGTTTTTTTTCTTCACTTTTACAAATAATGTATTCAACATGTTAATTTTACATACGTCTTATCAATAGATGAGACGTGCAGACACATTTAATATCTTGATTTTATATCAAAAGTAAATTATAATGTCGAATACTTCTTTTCTGATATGAATCTAACCATAAAATTGGATAGTCGAACAATCGAATGTTTAAAAAGAAACATTAAGATTATATACAATGAATGTATGATTGTCGAATTTCATTAACATATCGAAATAAAGACTTTTTCAAAAGTCATTATTATATTCAGATGTATGTCCATCAATTATAATTTTCGACAATCAGATTGTTATTACATCGCAGATGATACAATCTAAATCCGAGTGGCAAAGTTTCTTATACGAATCTTTTGCTTTGAAAGCCAAGAAGTGTTCCAAGTTCAAGTCTTATTTGTACAGACAGAAATTTATAATCAATATATTTAATAGCTTACATGACAAATTCAATGAATATTTAATCACTAAATGTACGTCAATGAAAGGAGCACTTTGATTAAATTTATTTTACATACATCGCAAAAAATCTCGTTCATATAGTTACTGTACTATCATCGCCATCTATCGTTTAAATTCAAAAACAAACAAATAAGAAAACATAATATAAGAAATTTATTAATTAAAAATTGATAAGAACTGTAAGAAATACATCTTATATATCAATTTAAAAAAACGCCATCTATTCATTTGTTCGAATTTCCTCCATTGATTAAATCGTCAATTAAAAATTTGTTATGAATGGCTGCTATTTTGTTTATTTGCTCTATCTTTGTTTCCATCATCATCATCATCATCACCATCATCTGCTGTCATCCGTTCATTCATTCATTCAATTAATTTTTTTTTCAAATATTATTTTCATTTTTAAGATTGTTCATTCGAATGTCGAATGTCTAGTTCAGGGGGCAGCAACGCCAAAAAGCCACGCATTGACTCGAACAGTCTGCTTTCGGGTTTGTTTCAATTGCATATCAGATTCAAAATCGAATTCAATTTTTTTTGTCTATCTTTTAGCTATACCATCTCGAATGCCATTAGCAAATGGACCTAGTAGCTCAGGCGCTCGTCCACTTGTTGCATTACTTGATGGTCGTGATTGTTCAATTGAAATGCCAATCTTAAAAGATATGGCAACTGTAGCTTTTTGCGATGCCCAATCAACAACTGAAATTCATGAAAAAGTTCTAAATGAAGCAACAGCAGCTTTAGTTTGGCATGCAATAACATTGAAAAAAGAAGATTTAGTCAAATTTAAAGCTTTAAAATTAATTGTACGTATTGGTGCAGCTTATGATAATATTGATATAAAAGCAGCTGGTGAACAAGGTATTGCCGTAGCAAATATTCCATCACAATCTGTAGAAGAAATGGCTGATACAACATTAAGTATGATATTAAATTTATATCGTCGTACAGCATGGTTAGCTCAAGCAGTTAAAGAAGGTAAACGTGTATCAACACCGGAACAAATTCGTGAAGTTGCATCGGGTTGTGCACGTATACGAAATGAAACATTAGGTATTGTTGGACTTGGACAAGTTGGTATGGCTGTTGCTTTAAGAGCAAAAGTGTTTGGTTTCAATGTTGTCTTTTTTGATCCTTATCTATCTGATGGAATTGATAAAGTTTTAGGTATTGATAACTAACAGTTTTAATATTTACTATAATTGATTTTCTCTATGCTAGGTATCACTCGAATATTTACATTACAAGATTTACTTTATCGTTCTGATTGTGTTACACTTCATTGCTCACTTAATGAACATAATCATCATTTAATTAATGATTTTACAATAAAACAAATGAGACCTGGTGCATTTCTTGTTAATGTATCACGTGGTGGTCTTATTGATGAATCTGCATTGGCTATTGCTTTAAAAGATGGTCGAATTCGTGGAGCTGCATTAGATGTACTAGAAAACGAACCATATAATTTAGCTGCTGGTTAGAATTTTCTTTTTTTCTAATTTTTTTATCTAATTATATATTCTAATTTCTCTCCTTGTGTAGGTCCATTGAAAGATGCTGTAAATTTAATATGTACACCACGAACATCATGGTATAGTGAAGCTAGTTCACAAGAAATACGAGAGAATGCAGCACATGAAATACGTCGTGGTTTATCCGGAAAATTGCCTGGTTCACTTCGATATTGTGTTAATCGAGATTATCTTAATGTACCACGTATGTTAAAAAAACTGATAGGAAAAATTATTATTTTAATTTATTTATTTCTATTCTAGGTTCAGCTTATGATAGTGGTCTTAATGGATCATCACTTTCTTCATTAATTCCATTAGCAGCACCATTTCTATCATCACCCGGATATCTCTTAGGTGATGCATCAAGTGTAGGATCAATACCACCACCAGTCTTACCAACATCACTTCAACAACAATCAACAAGTTCATCAACAGCAAATGCAACATCAAGTAGTAGTACACCATCATTACTTTCCGCTGCTGGTAGCAGTTCACCTGTTGTAGTGCCTGTTAGTATTGGTGAGTCAGCATTACAAGCAGCAGCTAAAGCTGCAGCTGCTTCACTAGGTAATAATAACGGCGGAGAATCAACAGGTGGTGATTCAATGCATTAATCTACTAATTCTTTTTGTTTGTTTGCTTTCTTTTCTTGTATTGTACATTTCATTCTACTATTGTAGTGTACTTCTGTATGGTTGTCTGTAGTTTTCTTTCTCATTCCACACTGATCTACATATGCGTGTGTGCGTGGAATATATATACATGTTTTGTGATGTGTCTCTTTCTTTTTCTGTTGATTTATTCAAAATACTTATTTGTTTCGACTTTGAAAGTAATTGTCTGTGTTCTTCTTTTTTTCCTTGTTTAACTTGGATCAATAGTTTTGTCCTTTCTATAAATACACGCACACATAATAAAAACTATGTATTCACCAAACATTTTTGGAAAGAAAAAAAAAATAATATTAATAATATATCTGAGTATAAATCTTTTTTTCTCATTTGAAATTTAATTTCAAACTTTAGCAAAATATATTGTTGCATGTTAGTTTTGTAGACAAAAATATTCATCTTATTATACAATTATGTTCAATGTAACGTTGGACGATGTTCGCGTATTGGAACATGCAACTGTTAAAGTAAATATAAATTTTCAATTCTTGTCTAATTTATTTTTTTGAAACTTTCTTAATGAAATAGGTACCCTATGAAACATTAAATAAACGATATCGTCATGCACAAAAACAGATTGATCGTGATTCAGCTCAATTACTTGCAACTGTTGCTGAATTGGATCGATCGACACAATCAACAGCTACAATCGATACTCTTAAACGAGTACTTGAACGAGCTATAACACTTAAACGAAAAGTAGATTTTTATTGTATCTCTAAAAATCGGTTATTTAATTTTTATTTAATCTTAGGCTCGAGAATTACGCGATGATGAAATTGAATGTTTACAAGCTGTTAAACGACGTGTTGATCATTTAAAAGACTATGATAAAAGTTCATTATCGAAAATGGAAATATGGCGACGACAACGATATGAACGTATTCTTGTTGATTTTCTCTTTCGAACACGATGTTTCGAAACTGCCCAAGCACTTGCCAAAGCAACAGGAATTGAGGTTTGTTTAAATAACATATATCACTTATTTTTAGTACACATTATATCTACATTTTGCTAAATATAAAATGTCTCTTGATAACAGCACATATCTTATTCATGTTAACACAGAGAAGACTGTTGATAAATATTCATTAAGTGACATAATCTGATAAAAGATAATTTGACAGATTTTCTTCTAACAAAATAAACGTTTATCTATGTAAATTCTATGATTAAAAAAAAGAATATATTAAATATTTTATTAACTTAATTACTAAATGATGTATCTGTCAGCATTTAGTCAATTCTGAAATTTATTTGGCTGGACGTGAAATTGAAGAATCATTAATGCATCGTGATGTATCCAAATGTTTAGCTTGGTTTAATGAAAATAAAACAAAATTAAAGAAAAATGGTGTTCGTAATTTTTCCTGTTCATCTATCTTTAATATTTTTATCTATTTATTATATAGAGTACACTTGATTTTTGTATTCATTTACAAGAATTTATTGAACTTGTCCGCAATAATCGTTCTTCCGAAGCAATATCTCATGCACGTAAATATTTAAATGGTCCTGTACCAGAACAGCATTTAATTGAATTTCAATCAGCTATGGGTTTACTTGTTCTATCACAACGATCAAAAAAAGAATTAAACAATGAATATCAAGTAAGTGAATATATATATATAGTTATTAATTTAGTTTTAAAATGTATTAAAAGACATTACTTGATGAAAATCGATGGACAAAATTAATTGAACAATTTCGTCTTGATATGTTTAAATTAAATCAAATGGGTCAACAAAGTAAATTTACAGCTGTTTTACAAAGTGGTTTATCAGCTTTAAAAACACCGTAAGAAATCAATTTTTTTCCCTGAATTTTATATAAAAATTTTCTTTTTTAAAATTAAGAACATGTTTTGATAAAGTATCATCTGTAAAAAATCCTAATTGTCCTGTATGTAATGTTCATTTAAAAACAATTGCTAAAGTTTTACCATATGCTCATTGTTCCGTATCAAAATTAATCTGTGCACAATCACGCGAACCAATTAATGAAAGTAACCCACCATTAATGTTACCTAATGGTTATGTTTATGGATCGAAAGTAATTTATTTTCATTAAATTTTCAACAACAATAAATATATATTTTTAGACTCTTCAAGCAATGGCTGCTGTAAATAATGGCAAAGTTATTTGTCCTCGTACAAAAGAAACATATGATTTAACCCAAGCTGAAAAAGTGTATATTATGTAGAAAGATATTTAAAACAAAACAGACCGAAAAGACAATAAATTTTTGTTTTATTTAAATTTTATTCGTGCAAAAAACATACATATTTGTAAATATATATTGTTAGTGATATTCTTTAGATTAAAAGAAAAAATGTCGCTTGATGATGAACAGCCACCGACGACTACTGCCGCCGCCAATACAGTAGTAATAAAAAATCGACGTCATATTACGGCACCGTCAGCAAAAGGAGTTATATGTTTGTTCAAAAATTGATTGAAAAGAAAAGAAAGCATTTTTAAAAGTCTTTTTTATTTATATTATAAAAGAGAGGTGTGCATTTTTTGAATAATTCTCAAACCGGCTGGTTATTGGGTGAGCAAGAAATGATTGACTTATATTTTCTTTTCTCTATTCTTATTGAAACTTAACAAAAAGAAAAACTCT
>CAJNOI010000015.1:286548-297488 GCA_905250115.1 Adineta steineri | reverse complement strand
GAAAAAGAAAATCAATCATCTATTTTACCTCTAGTATATCACAATAAATATTTTCTTCTTGCTTTATTGCTTTTGTTATGCTAGCTAATCGTTAAACGAAATTGAATGATGCGATATATAGAAGTATATGGATGAGGTTTTTAATTTTCCAAAAAAAAATCTTCTTTTTTCTGCTTCATGTTTAAATACGCGAAATGATTGCTCAAGATTCTTTCTAAACCATTTAACATGATAGATTGAAATATAACTGGAGTCTTTTTTTGTCTCTTAATCAATAGTTCAAACAACATGGTCATACAGATACAGCATTAGATCGTCGTACAGCGACAACAACTGGTCAAATGCTCTATCAAATCATTGATCCTAGACCAGCACATGTGAACTACATAGATAATTCACCACCGACACCACCACCTCCTTCCGTCATTGCTGCTAATCGACGACGTGAAGTTAGTAGTAGATTTACTTGACAAAAACTTTGAAGATTATTTCATGAATATTTTCATAGACTTATAGCAATCGTTTCTCGGAACATGACAATCGAAATATTATACAAAATTATGGAGAATATTTTGGTCGAGTAAATAAAATTTAGATATAATACTTGTATTTTGTCTTTTATCTCAGGGTTATGGTAAACGTTTGCCATCTGAATCAGCAAAACATCGTCAAGATTGGAGTCTTTCACATGATCCACTTCCTGTTCATCCTGATCGAAGTGTAACACAACGTGATTATCGTGGTTTACCTGCACTTGAAAACCAACGATTCACATCATCATCTTTATTATCAACAAATCGTAAAAAGTCAAGTGTTCATTGGATGACAAGTTGCTATGATGATTATGGACGAAGTGTTGAACGTGTACCAAATGAATTGATCTATCTTGATGATTATAAACGAATGCCTATTCATCCATGGCATTATTAAAAAACATTGACTTCTCTATATTGTTTTTACATTCCTATGATATAATAACATATAAAGACTTTCACCCTTCTCAGAATAGAATCTAGTTAAATTGCACATAAAGTATATATATACACACACTAATAGATAAATACACTTTTATTCTAATTGATTGATAAATGAACAATATAGATAAAGAGCAAAAATAGAATATTATTATCAATCAGTAAGTCACTTTGGTAAATAGAAAAGGGTGGATCATTTTATAAAGCCAATCAAGTTGCTATGGCAGTTGATAACTTGATTCTAGTATTATTTATAGTGATGGATAGGCTTTCGCATTATTTCAATCTTTTATTTTGACTTCATACTATATAATATATATTCACTTAAAAGTTCTGTGATTACTGGAAAAGACATGATGATGTTTGAAGCGATGCCAAAAAGAAACGGATGTAAAATCGTTAATGAAGTTCAACATTGGGACATGAGAAAGGCACTAGAAGAAGAAAAATGGAGAAGAAAATCGTTGTTGGAAGCATAATTTAGAGACACGAGAATTTTCTGTTTCCCTCTGTGTCTCTTTATCGCTTTCTTCTCGATGCGCTTCATCGCCAGCAGCATCAATATCTTTAGTTATTTTGTGCCAATGCTGTCGTCAAATAAGAGAGAGAGACAGAGAAAAAGAGAAGAAAATATTAGGACAATGAGTTTTCTATGCATGTTGTGCTCTCTCAATTCTATCTTTGCTTTCTATGATATCTCTTTATAGGAGAAAACCGAGTGGAAACGATCCTATAAACACAATGGTTAGAAGTGCATACGAAGAGCATAAGCTAAAAACGACCATCATTGACTTATTAAAAGTTGAAAGATGAATAATAGTCATTACAATGCATAAAACTTCTATAGAAAACGTATGGGAACTCCAGTAACCATTCAAATTGCTGCTGCTTCAAATTATAATGAACAGTAAGTTTTTGATTTGATTCGATTTCTTAAAGATCAATTTCTTTATTTTTGATCTCAGATTTTGTTTCTTTATTAAAATAATAATCTAATCGTTGTCTTTTGTCATGCATGAGGTATTGAATAGCTAATTGTGCATAAAAGTATATTAATTAATTCATGCATAAATATATATTACAATAGTTGATAATTAACAAACGGATATTAAATAGTTTTAATTTGAATAATCTATTTTTACCAGTGATTCAATGAGAAGTAAGACGGTTATTTAATATTAAAATTCATTCATTTCCTTAGTTTTTCTTTTATATATATGTGTCAAAGATGCAACATGTTGATAAACTCTCAAGAGATTTACACTCTATTAATGAAGAATATTTTGATGTTCTTTTAAAGATATCATTGCAAATGACATGTGTAGACTATAGAATAAAATCGTCTATGCATAAAATACTAGAATATTTTGCTTTATTAAATAAAATTTACATGCATTAAACACACATACACATAATATATATCTATCGATAAAGTGAAATGTATTACAAGAATCTAGTTTTTTTGTTGTTTATATTAGAGAAAAAATGTCTTTTAAAAAGAAAATTAATTTTTCATTTTTTAATTAAATTTTTTTTTCTGTTGGGAAAAAAATTTTTTAATCATCCCTGCAGAACATGTTCTATTCGTCTATGACAGTTAAACTTATTTCAAATGTCAAATTCAAGCAATATATAATGAAAAATCTTTTCCGAGTCTTTTCTCAATATTCAACGTTTGTATTGACATTATAATGAAGAAAAAAAAGTTCAATATTTTCTTATGTAATAACCTTTTAAATTCTTGAATGAATTGATAAGAAACCTTGAAAATGTAATTATATTAATAAAAGACTAAACGTTCATAGGTTTTTTTTTGCTTCTATGAAATGATTGTATATTATTATTATTATTATTATTATTATTTGTAGTGATACACAATCATCACTACGTCGTCAAGCAAATGAACGTCGTGATCATGATAATGCTTTATTGATCAATTATGATGGTTCAATAGGTAGTCAACAAGTTAAATGCGGTGGTGGTAGTCAATTGTTGTAAGTATATTATTTAAGATAAATGTCGTTTATATGCGTGTAATACCGATATTTGTCATTTATTTAAACAGTTGTTATTTTGTAAAGGAACAAAGTATCATATTTGTCAAGGTTATTTAATTGTTTGCAAAAAGAATCATTGAATTACACACTCGTGAATCAATCTCATCAGTTTTTTTTTCTATGCTGTTTTTTTTCTATTGTTGTTATTATTCCTGAGTTTGTCTTCAATGCGCGACCAATATATTCTCTGTGACAACATTATGTTTGTAGCAAAGACCAAGAAAGAGAAAAAAAGAAAAAGAAGAAGGGGAAAATCGAGCTAACAGTTTTTTCCTAGCTGACTAACAACACTAGCTCACTAGAAATATACAAGAATAGTATACGTAATGTTAATACCCTCTGGCATCGATTCGTCGTCGCGCTCAATGAAATTTTCGACACGACACGCGTACACATTTCTCGCTCGCTCTGACTAGATGGAAAAGGGGGCTTTGTGCAACATAGAATTTGAAGAATGCAAGAGAGAATTAGAGAAGAAGAAAAAGAGAATGAGTATATATGTGAGCGCATGTTCATCATCAGCTATGAATACTTCTCCGCGGTCTTTCCTCTTCGTCTTCTCGACTATGCAATGAGGAAAAACGAGGCCATTGCAACTGGCATTAAAAGAAAATGGAGAGTATAATAACTGTTGCCATTTTTGGAAAGCAAACAAGAGACAAAACATTACGAGTTTTGATATATATTTATGACAATGGAATATATATATATGATAATGAACAATAATCAGTAACAAATGATAATCTACTTTTCTTATAAGTACAAATAAAATTCTCGAGTATTTTAACTAACATATCCAAATAAATCTGCCAAGATGACGATGGCAACGATCTGGCAACCGGTGTCGATGAATGATCATCCCATGTAAGTATATAAAAAAAAACTTATCTGTTTGAAGTAGAAAAGAATCTCTAGACTATCTATCGAAATATATGTATATTGATTGAAAAACTATTGGAAATATATCGTTTATATTAACTCGTTCATTATTTATTTGTCAGACATTCACTCATCCATCCATCTATCTATCCATCTGTCAAATAGATTGCTTTTCTATCTTTTCTTTTCTTTTCTCAGTTAATATAGAGTTTCTGGCGTGCAATAGACCTATTGACATGCCGGTATTTTTTATAATACCAGAACAAAAACAAATCAGTAAAGATATATATGTATATATAGTTACTCAAAAGTCTTTAATACATTCTATTTTCCAGTCTATCAAATAGTTATTATCAATAGTAGAGTAGCAATTGGATCGGATACTGGGGGTTTCTTATAGATATTCAGAAATAAAATAGAAAGATGGCTATGGCAGCTGCTGTTTCGGTCTGGCAGCCAACATTGACCGCTGCTATACTATTTAGTGATTCAACGTAAGTAAGATTCGAAGAAAAAAAAGTATTTTATAATAAATTTTCTGAACGTCAGACGTTTTTTTTTATGTAAATATATATATATGTCGATCAAAGAAAACAAAACAGAAAATCAGCCATTATTTTCCCGCTTAAAGAAAACAGTAAGCTCTATATGTGTGTGTGTGTGTGTATATAGATATATCGGTTGCTTATGACGGAAGATAAATATATATATATATATATGTCAACATCATAAGTCATTTGTATTTTAAATATCTTTCTCAAGGACAATGAATTCGAAATTAGTTTTTTTCCCATTTAATCATAATATTAATTTGATTAATGATTAAATATATAACGAATGAGAAATTCTTTCTTAAGAATTCTATGATATATAATATAAAATGATCTTTTTTATTATATATATTGAAATTAAATAGACGTTCGACTTATTACTTTTGTCATAATGGTAAGTCAAGCAACGATGTTATTCGTTTGAGAACATGAGAAGACAAGCAAGTAAGAAAGAAGGAAAGAAAGAAAGAAAGAAAAGCGAATAGACATGTTGCAAGTTGTAAAGCAATACGAAGGTCGTATATGATGACGGAAAAATGAGGTTGATGATGGACAAACTATTCTGGCATTAACTTAGGTGATAGTGCTGGCTTCTGTTCTTTTTTGATGTTGACGTCAGTGGACTATCCAGAATTGGCATAAGCTTACGACTACTGTAGTACCATCTCATATTACACATTCATTGCAATTTCTAGTAGCTTTCTCTTCGTATTCTATTTTTCCATCATTTTCTGCTTTTCTATTTTTATTTATGTATGTTGTTGTTAGTGTTTGTATGTATGAATGTGGTACCATTAGCGAACGTCATCTTTATATACACTTCGATTTTCCTTATTTTCTAACTTGCTATGTTCCCGGTGACTATTGATATCATCTATCTTCTTCTTCGTCTTCGTCTTCTCCTTCTTCTTCTTCTTCTTCTTCTTCTTCTTCTTATTTAAGACAAGTATCATTAAGATACGTCGCCTGATAGTGTATACATTTAAATAAATCTCATTAATAATGATTCTTACTGATCGTTCTCTGTAAGTTAAATTAGTCAATTGATTTTATTTCATTGTCTTATTTTCTTCTTTTCGTATATAATCTATTTTATAAAGTGGTCATGAAACTGCACGTCGTCGTGGAGTTGATTTTATAAGTGATCAATCATCAATGCCGGGTCGATCAGGTCGGCATCAGTCTGTTGTTACTCATGGTACAATTCTCGATTCATTGAGTAATACAGCCGGTTCTTTGTCATTTGATGATGACCAAAATAGATTATCTGTTGTCAGTTGTCTTGTACCTGCTAGCGTAAATGTTGCTGCAAGGTGAGAAAGAATTTTGTATTTATTAAATGATGAATGAATTTATACATATACATATTATTATTATTGGTATTTAAACTATGTTTAAGTTATAATCTTATATTTAGATTCTTTGAATAAAAATTTGTATGTTTCATAGTAATGTATTGTTTTTAATTAAATAGATAATAGAAAATCTTTTTGATTTATGAACAGAAATACCCTAAAAAAAGAATAAAATATTCGTATTATGAAATGATTTAGAAACAGATTTATTTAAGATCTGATCGTTCATTTTTTTTTTGAACAATTATATAATAATAGATTATTTACTTCTTAAAATATTTTCTATTGAATATATATTATAATATCTGTATATTCAATTACGATCTATTAATTGAAAGAACTTACGAGTAAGTTTCAGAAATCAATAGTTTTAATTCTTATCTATGAAGAACACTAATGAGTTAATACTCTAAGCAAATTAATTAATTGTAATAAACGACTGATTTACGATAGATAATAGTATTCTCTTGAGTCATATATATATACACAGATCATAAAATCGTCTGATTAGCCTAACTGATAATGATAAAACATAGAACTAGAATGTATGTATTCTTTAAAGAAATTGTTCGTCAATTGAATAACTAACGTTACTTTGTACTAAATCAAGAGTATAAATTCTACTTTAATTCAATTTTGTAGTAGATTAGATATGTAAACTAATCATAAATGCACTAAATATGACCTTATGTTTGGTATTGAGAGAAGGAGAGAGGGAGAGAGAGAGAGAAAAGAAAATGAAGCTTTTTTTTTTCTTTATTACACAGATGCGCATTTGTATGTCCTTGTTTAAATAACGTTGTTGTCATCGTTTATCCACTCTTAGTCTTATCATTAGAAATTATAGATGTGGAAATAATTGGAACTAAACGATAGATAGATAAAGAGTAATAAAAAAAAAACACTAAATTTTCTCCTAATTTATCTATCTTTGATATAATTTCTACTACAATTGCGACAGAATAAAAAACAAAAAATTGCCATAAATAAATATATACAATGTATAGGTTGATTAATCATTTGCTTTCTTTCTTTATTACTCAACATCTGTATATTGGATAGACAAACTAAATGACACAAGTCGTTGATAGTTGTCTAGTACAATTCTTTTCTCTATCATTTGCATCTATGCATGCAACAATGAGAAGAAATTTAGTGGTGGTGGTGATATTGCTGCTGCTTCAAGCGGCAAAACCATCACACATGTTACTATTGCTAGTGTCTTACAGTACATTTTGTCTTAAGAAATACATTTAAAACAACCCATTATTCATGTTGTGAGTAATTTAATTCTAATAATATAAATAATTCTTCTATGTGTTTTGAAAAACTGAAAAAATAATAATTTATATTAAATTTAGGGCATTCTCTCGACCACTCGATGAAGAGTTAACAGTAGAAGAACAATTACAAGCATCAAAACATCCTGATTATGAATCAACTGAACGTGTTGTTATAAATGTATCAGGATTAAAATTTGAAACACAATTACAAACATTAAATAATTTTCCTCGTACACTTTTGGGTAATCCTTCACGACGTGTTCGTTATTTCGATCCATTACGTAATGAATATTTTTTTGATCGAAATCGACCAAGTTTCGATGCTATTCTTTATTATTATCAATCTGGTGGTCGACTTCGACGACCAAATCATGTCCCAATTGGTAAGTAGAAAGAAAAGATTTTTGTTATTTTGTTTTCCATAGGAAATTTAATTATTTTTCTGTTATTATTATTATTCTAGATGTATTTACCGAAGAGATTAAATTTTTTGAATTAGGTGAAGATGCATTTAATAAATTTCGTGAAGATGAAGGTTTTATTAAAGAAGAAGAACGTATATTACCAAAACCAGAAGTACAACGTAAAATCTGGCTATTATTCGAATATCCTGAAACATCCAATTGGGCACGTGTTATTGCTATTATTTCTGTCACAGTTATTCTCATGTCAATTGTCATATTTTGTCTGGGTAAGAATAAATTGATTAAAAAACAAAACAAAAAGAAATCATTAGGATCTTCATTATGAAATAGTTAATATTCATTATAGATGTAATCTATTGATAATGAGAAACTATCATCAGATCATTTTGAGAAGATAATACTAAATAGTTTTTTTTGTTTTTTACTCATTAACTAATGTTTATGCATCAATGATACGTACTTGAATTAAAATTCTAAAAATAAAATTTTTCTTGTTATATTTAGAAACACTTCCTAATTTTAAACGTTATCGTGTTCGACCAGCTGATAATACAACATATGATTCTTCTCGATTAACGATTGAAGAAGATGATATACCTGAATTAACAGAACCATTTTTTATTATTGAAACATGTTGTATTGTATGGTTTTCCTTTGAACTTATTGTTCGTCTATTATCATGTCCATTGAAACTTGTCTTTCTTAAATCTATGATGAACATTATTGATATCGTTGCTATTATGCCCTATTTTATTACATTATTTACCATCTTAGCTGAAGAAAAAACAAAATCAAATCAAGCTATGTCATTAGCTATATTACGTGTTATACGTCTCGTTCGAGTTTTTCGTATATTTAAATTATCAAGACATTCAAAAGGTTTACAAATTCTAGGTCAAACATTACGTGCAAGTATGCAAGAATTAGCACTACTAGTATTTTTTCTATTTATTGGTGTCATATTATTTTCTTCTGCGGTTTATTTTGCTGAACAAAGTGAACCGGAATCATTTTTTAAATCTATACCAGATGCATTCTGGTGGGCAATGATAACAATGACAACAGTAAGTTATTCTTAATTTAAATAGAAAAACAGAATAATCATAATTTCTCTAGGTTGGATATGGAGATATGCGTCCAGTTGGTATATTTGGTAAAATTGTTGGTTCAATGTGTGCTATTGCAGGTGTATTAACAATAGCCTTACCTGTACCTGTTATTGTATCGAATTTTAATTATTTTTATCATCGAGATATTGATTCTGAAGAACAAAAAGATATCAAATATACAAGTGCTACTGGTAATTCCAATCCACCAGGTGGTGATATCAATAATGAATTATTTGCATTAACAATGTCAACAAGTGTTGGAGGACAAAAGAAAAAATCTGTTTCATCATCGGATACTTGTCATCATTTAGATGAATCCGATGCATTTCTACATTCGTATTGCACGGGTGACGATCCAATATTTCGTTCACCAACTGCTAATCATAGAAATAGTAGAACGTCACCAACACAACAGCTAATACAACGAAAAACTTCATCAATGAATAATAATTTAACTTCATCGAATGAACCACTTAATGTTGAAACAGACGTGTAATCTTATTATTATCCGTCCACCCGGTCTTCTATGTCTAGTCAAACCCTTCGTTTTATTCTCATCAGTATTAATCAATCCGTTTATTCGTTCGATTAAATAATGTGTTCAGATAGATTTTATTCGTTCGAATATGATTAAAATTGAGATAAATATAAAGAATTTATATTAAAGTTCTTTTTCTTCTTTTCTTTCTCTTTATTTTTAAAATAAAATCTTATCAATAAATGAACAGAAGAGTTAGCCCCGTGTTTCATTTTTTTTGTAAAATGGTTTTTTTTCTTTCTTTCTTTCTTTCTTTCTTTCTTTCGTGTAACAGAACATTATCATTATTTTGTTTTTCTCTTATGTATATTTATGAACGTCATTCGTACATTTGTTCTCCGATAAAATTATAAAATCAATGAAAAAAAAAATGAATGATTGATTGATTGTAGTTTTGATAATTGTACATGAAATACAATCTAAGAAAATATGTTTCTTTTTTTCAATAATGTCAAAAAAACGTATTATCAATATCATATATGATTTTATCTGATCTAATTATTATTATATCTATCTAGAAAATCGAATTGCTTTTTCTTCGCTACAAAAAAATAAAGAAATGCAATAATATCGATCCCATTTATCTGAACGCAAATCAAGCAATGTGGCAGATGGTTATTTTCCCATGGCGTCGTGATCAGATTTATTCTTATTATAGGAATAATTCTCAATATAATTTTCTTTTCGTAAATTAAATCATATATATGTCTATAAGAATATTGTAGTTAATCGATAAAAAACTTATTAAGTTACTGTTAGAAAGTTCGGTGACAGATATAGGACATTTATGTCGTGAGAAATTTGCTTATAATGGTACCATAATATGTTTTACATAGTGTAATATATTGATCGTATCTCTTTATAACTGTCTAGAGATGAGTATAATGATTTACGGTCTCTTAAATACTCATTAACTGTTTTGTATAGACCACGAACATTTATGTATGGTATTTATTGTTATAAAGGTCGTATAGATATATTAGCGTATTATTTGCCTATGTAAAAACGTCAAAATAGCATTGTTTACAGATGTTATATTCTTATCATTAGATCAATTCATCTTGTTATATGATTTATCCGCCTAGAAAAGCTAATTCTCATATACATGAAGGATAGACTTGTTGTTTTTCGCAGTATTATTTGTGAATACTACGTCGCACTCTACAAGTTTAATTAAAAATCATCGCAACTAATTTTTTTCTGTTCATTAGTCATATAAATATTTAGAAATTATCTTTCGATCTAGTTAATTATAATTTTTTTTTTGTTTTAAATATTATTAATTAATTTAATTAGTTAATCAATGTCATAAATCTAATCTAATTCAATAAGCAAACTTTCTATATAAACCATTAGTATATTAATTGAATTTCATAAGGTAATTAATAATTGTGAACTTCATATATGAATGTATTCATGCACAATAGATTATCACGTTTATTTACAAAGAAAAAATTTTAATTCTCATCATATTGCTCATATTCTTCATTTGTAAATTTGTCTAATCGTTTAACACCAATTTCATCGAGAACTTCACGTGGAAATTCATCACGATATTTTGCGATGCATTTCAAACAAAATCTTCTCGTATAGAATAAACTGCAATCTAAATGAACACACACTGGACTTGAACATACAGAACATGTTGAACCAATAATTACTGATGAGATTTTTGTTTGATCATCTTTATTTTTAATAGCAACAAATGGATCCCGAAGTAAATAGACTTGTTCAAGTAGATTGACTGTTATTGATGGTTCTTTTTTTTT
>CAJNOI010000015.1:262821-286448 GCA_905250115.1 Adineta steineri | reverse complement strand
AATGATTTTAACTAACCATAGATTTTAAATCCATCTTCATCAACAAGGACTGGAATAACACCAAATGGTTGTTTCTCTTCTAAATATTTTGGTGACTAAATATAAAACATAATATAAGAAATAATCATTGTTCGTATTAAATCTTACTTTATGTTCACCTGCAGCAAAATCTATATTTACTATTTCGTATTTAAGTCCTTTTTCAATAAGTGTGGTTAATACTTTTTGTGTGCATGTTGACATAGCCAAACCATAAACTTTAATCACCATTTTTTTGATATATGAATGTAACTAGCAGTTGTGTAAGCAAGCTGTAAAATGTAATGAGCTATACAAGAAATGTCTTATATTTATATATGAGCGACAAAGTGCAATGTCATTGATGGACGTTTAATAAGATGCCTGGTAAAGTACGATAGGAACGCAACAAAAATAAAAAGGCTTTGTCATGTTGTTCTTACCAAGCAGAAAAAAGGAGGAAAATATATGTAATTCTTGTTGACAGCTTTTATTCATCGATTCATTTCTATGTATTCACGTGGTTATTCTGACAATGCAAATTTTTTGCAATTGTACCCATTTTTAAAATAGAAAAAAATGTTGTCAAATTAATTTCTTTTCGCTTGCTATTTGTATTCAATTTTATTATTAAAGTATTTCATAGATACAGCATTATACAATATATATGTAAATATAAATGAAAATCATTTTCTATGATAATTGGGATGAATAGTATGTAGTTATGAAAAACAACCAACTTTTGTATTTTTATTACCAATTAAAATATACTCAGCTAGTCTGAAATATATCAATTCGGGACGAGCAATCCGATAAACATATATTAAAAATAGCACTCATTTTAATTAATAAAAAACCTTGAAATTGTATATAGAGTAGCATATTGGATTTACGACTCTGTTTTATTATTTGTACGTTGAAAAGCTATGATATTTTGTGTTTCTCACTCATGCAAAGCAGATAAATAAACAATATGACATGCAAAATATTTTTGATCAGTGAAATATATTACGCACTAATGATTCTAACTGCATATTTTTAGAGAAAAACAAAAAGTACTAAAATTCCTTCAGACCGTAATGAGAAAAAGTGCATATATGATTCTAATGAATGATTTTTAATAAAGAAATGCTTTGTAAGCAATTGTTAAATATCACTAAAATTGCAAGCTGAAATTAGTCACATTGGACTTAAATATTAACAAATATCGAAATACTAAAAGTATAAAATCATATGATAAGAGATGAGTCTTTTAATTCATCATCTATTTTACTTTATATCGATTAAGCCATATTTAACAAATTTCATAGATTAATAAATATCTATATTTCCAAGCGCTTTTTCTTGTTCATTTCTCTGTTTTTTTTCAAATCATATTTGATATGCCTAATTTAACATCTTATCATGCTCCTTCTATACATTCTAATCGAGAACTTCCGAAAACTTATTGTGATCTAATTCGACATGAAATTGATTATAATCATTTTCTTCGTACACGTATTGCAAATATGCATTCATCTTTATCTTTTACCAATAAGAAACATTTTATTCCAGCGAAGAATATTCCTCGACGTAGATATTATGATCATAATCAACGATTATTTCATGTATATCAACATAATTTACAATTATGTAAAAAAATACTTGAAATTTGGACAAATAATGGTAAACAACAGGGTGGTGTGGATTGTCATAATGAAAATTATCGAAAACAATTAAATATTTCTCATTTTCGTTTACGACAAAAACAATGCAAAGATAAAATTGAAAATGAAAATAAACGATTCATACATTCAATGATGTAAATAAAATCTGTTTTGTTTTATATACATATAAATATCTTCATTAATTATTAAGATATCATCGAAAAAAATATCAACCAATACATGATCGTTCAACAGCATATAAAGATTTTGAAAAACATTTAAAATTACTAAAGACGATGTCCCAATATCCCAAATATATTTTAACGAATCCTGTTCATAAAAATCTATTTAATTATGATAATTTACCTGAATATGCTTATTATAATTTCAGTCAATTTTATAATTTAAAACCAAATACATCTTTACAAACTTCATGTCAAGCATTACCACGTTCGTATAAATTAATTAAACAAAAAGCTTCAGCAAATAAAACAAAATCTAATAAACAAATAAAAACACCTATGAAATCTACATATGTAGAAAATTTTATACAACAAACATTAAATGATGCAATTTATATTTGTAAAATAGAAATTATTAATATTAATCTTATTTTTATATATTTGTAGATAATCAATCATTTCCATCTATATCAACTTCTGTTAAATCATTATATACACAAAATAATCAAAGATCAAAATCACGTTCGTATCAACAACAAAAACCCTTTCATTCTGTGTCATGTCGTCAGTTACTTGAGCCTTGGTCTAACACAAGACGATCGAAGAAAACACCGGAAAATATAATTATATAAGTAAACTAAAATCCATTGCAATCAATCAGTCATTTTTAACCTTATAATTCATAAAAATTATCGTTTCTACTCTCGAAAAATCATTCGTATTAGAAAGATATCATTTCAAACGTCGTTTACTTCAACTGTAAAAAAATGTACTATTTAATAATCAAGAACAAGAAAATATATAACGCTAATTGATTCATTTTTGATTGAGCAACGTCTATTGGAAAATAATGATTATGATAGTTATATTCAAAATTCTAATCCTTCTTTCTTATATAACTATGGTAAATACGAATCATTTTCAAGGTGGAACAATTACATATAAAATAGTAAATACTTATGAATCAAATGTATCAATCATGATTACACAAATATATTTATATAAATGGCCATTAATTTATTGTGATAATTCTTATATATTATCACAAAGCACACCCAATATGACTGATTTTAGTGAATATAATTATACACTTAATTGTGTAGCCAATTGTACAACAGCAGGTGGTTATAAACCAGTATTAATAAGAACATATTGTACAGATTATTCTTCTGCGATGGCTATCAGTGTTACAGCACGGACTGATATAGTTAATCTAACACTTGGAGCTTATTTTATAGTTGCTTTTAGATCGTATGTTGCTAGTATTTTTAATTTAATTGTGTATGTATCTGTTTTATATACTTTTAGAACAGCTTGGCGACCACTAAGTCTTCCAAAACGAGATATATCTGATAAAGTTTGGAGTGTTTCATGTACTATAAATCTAAGTATACGGTTCGATACGGGGAAATTAAATACACCACCTGTTACAAATATGATATCACCTATTTATATTCCTGTCGGAGTTCGAACATCATTGATCATACCAACTATTGATAGTGATAATGATGTAGTACGATGTCGTTTTGCGACTACAGTTGATGAATGTGCTGATGCATGTCCATCAAATTCTCTTCCAAATGATACAGTTATCGTATCTTCAAATTGCACATTGTTTATTACTGGTATCAAAGCTGACGATTGGTATGCTGTTGCTATTCAGGTATATAGGAGATGACATGCAAAAATTATGAATAAACCAATCGAAGATTTTAGTTAATTATTTTTTTTTGAATTCAGATTGAAGACTTCGCTGATTTAAATTCAACTACTCCATTAAGTTCTGTACCTGTTCAATTTCTTATTAATGTCTATGCCTCACCGAAATGTCTTGTTGCTCCTATTCTTGATGGTTCTTCTAATCAAACAGGAATATATGAAAGTGTACAAGTTGGTCAATTACATTCAATGACACTTTATGCTATAAATTATTGCACACTCTATAGTGTTACAATTAAAGATATTGCTACTTTATCATTTCCTATTGTCATTAAAAGTAATATTACTCAAATCTCAAGTCTGTTGTATTCCGTTACTTTGACTTGGACACCGACAGAAAGTCAAGTTGGTTCACAAATTCTTTGTGCTGTTGCAATTGATAGGTAAGCATATGGGATTGTGTATATGATAATAAAGATATTATTCATTCTTGATTTTGATGTAGCCAAAATGTTCAATCAAATCAATATTGCACTGCTTTTATAGTTAATATGAACAGTACTGCAGTATATCCTGGAGAACTATCAGAAATGACGTAAGTATACTCACTCAATTTGTTTTGATTGCTATTTCGTAACGCTAAAACTAGAGGAAACAGTATGAAAAACAAATACGTTTAAAATACATTAGATCTTTGATTGGATAAACTTCATAAATACTTTCGAGATAAATAACAAACTAAGATATTTTCGTATTAGAGAATATTCCACATCGACGACAATACTCACTACCACTGATATAACAACAACAACTGGTAGTACAATAACGCCGGTCTCTGAAAATACGACTACTACAAGCGCAGCAGTTACTATTAATACTACAACAAATAATAGACAAAATAACTATGCTATTACTTATACTACAATACTTATTACCGAAACTACATTTAACTCTATTCCATTTACAGCAGCTAATACTGAAAGTATGATTGATATTGATAAAATTACAACAGATACTACACAAACTACGATGTTTGTTACCGAAAGTACACCTAGTATCATTCCATTTACAATAGTTACTACGGAAAGTACGTCCAGTATCAATCAGATTACAATGGTACCTGCGCATAATACCATAATCATAACTGAAAGCACAATGACCACTACTGACACAACACTAATGACTACTGAAAACATATATGTCAACGTTCAAAGTACAAGTATTACTACAGTAAACAACAATTTAGTTTTAACCAGCAGTACACCTACATTAAATATGATGTTACCATCAACAGACATCCAGTAAGTATCCTGCTTTTAATTTTCAAAATATTATTTATAGTACAACTTTTGTAGAAAGTATAATGTGAGATTAGAACACATAAATGAATATAATTGGAATTTATGATAAGGCTTTTGCTAGCAGTAGTCGAAGTATTTTTTTAGAAAAGAAAATAATTCTTACAATATATTTTATTAGAATATCATCTACAAGTACTCAAGAAATATCTGATCATTTTACATCATCTGTTGATAATACTACAACACTTTTCAGTGCAAGAAAAAGTACAACAGATACTAGTTCAAAAATGAATACTACCATTTATACAACTACGCGTAAGTTCAATACATATAAAACAATGTAATTTTCATCATAAATCTTATTAAAGCTTTGCCATTAAACGAATGGATATTATTGTTACCTCTAATTGTGGCTCTTGCTATATTATTGGTTCTTGTTTGTTGTTTATGTTTATGTTGTTCACCACCTTAGTAAGTTTATAAAAAAAACTGATAATTATACATTGTACTTTTTTCAGTGGCTTAGGATTATTATTTCCAAGACATAACCGTGTCAGATCAGAACCGATACTTATCAATAGTTACATTTATCGAACACCAACAATGTATATAATTTCCAAAACATTAGAAAAAGATTTGGTTTTTACCAATAGAAATAATATGAAGAGTTCAGTACGATTAAAAAGTATAATTAAATCTGATATATATTTGGATGCATCATCATCAATAGCTGGAAAATAGTTCAAGCAAAACAAAAAAAAAAGATCTCATTTAGTTTTAAAGAATATCTCGATGTATAAATATGATAGATGTTTTCATTATAAATACATATTACCCTATATTATTGTGCCATTTTTACTTCACTATAAAAATATCTTTAATCGGTTAACACTTCAATAAGAAAAAAAAGTGTTTTGTTTCATTCTTAATATATCAAGTAATTTCTATATTGACACATATGAAAGAGCCTCTCAAATATATTCCCAAGAGAATGGCAATTATCAAATTATCATACTATGAACTTGCTAGTAGTATATAAATTTACTTCTCTTTAGTTTACATAAGGTAAGAGGATTAACAAGTAGATATTACCTATTCTTCCTATTTAACATCACCATCTGTCGTCCATATATTACTATTCGTTAGTATACAATAACCATTCGTTCATTCACATATTCGTCTATTACGATTCTTAATATTCTTTCAAATATACAAAAATGGTTAAAACATACATAGGTCAATGGTTGTATACATTTCCTTGGTCTCAAGTTGTTACTGGTTTTTGGCAAAAATTTCCTAATCCATACACGTATATCTATTTATTATTTGATGTTTACAAAGCATAGTTTTTAGTATTTTATTTCTACTATTAGAGGTCATGTTTTATCTGAAGATGCATATTATCGAACTATAACTGACGATCAAATTCTTATCTCAAAACGTTTATTAACTAAAACAAACAAAATTCCACGTTGGGGTGAACGTATATTTTCGCGCGGTTCTTCATCAACTATTGCCTTTATTATTGAAGAATCCATATGTGATCTTAAACAAAAAACATTTAAAACAATAACAAAAAATATTAATTTAAAAACTTTAATGGTAAAGTATTCTTATAAATTAACGTTCTTTAATAAATGAATTATTTTCAAAGACTGTTGAAGAAACATGTATTTATCGTCCAGATAAAACTGATGAATCAAGAACAGTATGTGAAAAAACAGTTGTTGCAACATCAGAATTATTTGGTTTTAAAACAACATTAGAAACATTTGCTATACAACGTTATAAAAAAAATCAAGAAGTAGCAAGTCTTGGCCTTGAATTTATACTTCATAAATTATTTCTTCCACAATTACCATTACCACCTATTGTTGGTATAACAACTCCAGATACTCGAAAGCTTTCAACTAAACTTAGTGATAAAGCAAAAAATTTCTTAAAACCATCTAGCAATGATGCAATTTAATTGTGATCTAATTATGATACGTTTTTTTTCGTATTATTTTTTATATATAAGATATGTAATTCAGCTTATTATTATTATTATACTTTGTCTCATTTTTGTACATTAAATAAAGATTTCTGTTTATTTCTACTTGTAGATAAAAATGCCTGAACTTCCTGGTGAGAAAAAAAGATGTTAAATAGATTTTTTTATATAACATTACTTTCTTTCAAAGAAGTGGAATATGCTCGTAAATTACTTGCTCGATTTTTAATTCGAACACATATTACTAAAGTTTCGTATCCAGATGCTGATGGTTTATCGAAACGTTTTATGAATTGTACACCGAATGCATTTGCTGATGGAATAATTAATCGAAAAATACTTGATATTAAACGACATGGAAAATATTTATGGTTTGAAATGGCTGATAAACAATCTTTAACACCAATATTTCATTTTGGTATGTCAGGAGGTTTTCGAATAAAATCAGCACCAGATGTCACGTATTTAAAAGAACTTCAACATGTTAAAATGAAAGCTAAAAATGAAATCGATGGACAATGTGAATCTTTTGTTTATGGTAATAATTTATATATTGAAAAAAAAAATTGTTGTTAATGATTTGATATAGATAACGAATTAGATGCTGATTTAGTATGGCCACCTCGTTTTACACGTATTCGTTTTTTAACATCAACAGGTCATGATGTATGTTACACAGATCTTCGTAAATTTGGACGTTTTCATCTTGTTGAATCGAATTCACCTCGTACATGTCTTCCATTATCGAAATTAGGATTTGATCCTTATCTTGAAATGCCTAAATTTAGTGATTTTAAAGATTTAATTGGTTCGTATCGACCATCATCTATTGAACTTAAAGCACTTTTACTTGATCAAACATTTTGTGCTGGTATTGGTAATTGGATTGCTGATGAAATACTTTATCAATCACATTTTCATCCACGTAAACGATTAAATACATTAAATGATGAACAATTAAAATTATTACATAAAAATATTGATTATGTGATAAGAACAGCTGTTGATGCTGGTGGAAGTCATAAATTTCCGCCTGAATGGCTTTTCCATTTTCGATGGACAAATAAACGAGAAACACAAGATTTTAATAAATCAAAAATTCAATTTGATACTGTTGGTGGACGAACATCAGCTTATGTACCATTAAGACAAATGTTATCAGATGATGAACAACAAAAAGTTAATGTAAGACTTGCTGCGCGTGATGCAAAACGAATAATTAAAAAGAAAATGAATAAATCTACTGCAGATGAACACGAATCGAATGATGATCAAGAGAATGGTAAATAATGAATTATAGTCAATGTTTTTCTTAATCTATTTAAATAAATTTAGAAAAGTCAATTGTTTCTGTCAGTGCTAAAGTATCGACAAAAAAACGAAGTAAACAAAAAATGATTGAAACTGGTAAGAATCTCTTTTTTCTATTTCTTTAAATTAAAGAATATTCTTTTTTTCTTACAGATTCAGAAGAAGAGGACATACCACTATCACCACCACTCAAGAAAAAATCATCTGCTTCTCCAACTAGTGTATCGAATCGACCACAACGAACGTGCAAACAAAAGAATATTAACTATTGTGTATAATACAGTTTTTTTTAAATGTTTATTGTTATGTATTTTGTGCCTATTTAATTTTGTAATATATATTTCTCTTTATTCTCAACGTTGATGAACAATTCTAGATGATAATAATTAACAGAAAAATCTACAGTTTTTATTAATGAAATTTATTTTGAAAGAATATATCAATTACTAAAGGCCAGTTATTTTTCTCACATATAGTAAAGATTATACGGTTCATTAGCACTAGTTTTCTTCTTAACGTTTCCCATCCCCTTATGAAATATTTATTCACCATCGACTTTATTACATATTATTTAAGTTGTATTTACATATTGATTTTACTCGATTCCCACTTCAGGAAGAAAATTTCTCATCAACGGGTATTCTTTTTCCAATGGACTAGGATGTAAACTATACTCTTGAGAAATCAATAGATATTCAGAATTATGTGAGTGATTAACAACAACAAGAATAGTTCATTCTCATTTTATAACGAATAAATATAACAACGTATTAGTACTCTATTGTAAATCATCTGTTAATGTGATAGATTTGATAATAGTAGTTGAAGCACTGATGTGTAAATATATATAGTACATCATAGTTTCGTAGAGTTAGTACGCTTCTTTAACTGTAGATATGTTAGATTTATTCTGATATAATAACAATAATTAGTAAGTTTAAGATTTTATTAAGATTTGATCACCTACTCAAATTCTGATTATGATTATAGCTATCTGTGAATAGTAAACAAATACGTTGCAAGTTTTAATAATGACTAGAATATTTGTCAGAGTTGTTTAAATTATAATAATATCAATCTCAGAAATTGAATTATTTTATGTGAAACGATATCGTTTATAACGGTGTAGATTGATCAGTATTATACTTTTTTTATTTATAAAAGTATCTGTCTCAATATACAATACTTGATTTATGTAGAATACAAATCAATATTTTATTAATGATTAAATTGTCAAAAGTTGTAGCTAATTTAATTCATAAGTATAATAATACTTGTATATAGCGACATCTAATATAAATTATACCGCATAAGTATTTTGTGAGTACTACCATGGCCTCTGTATTGTCAACCTCTCATTTTACTGCTAACTTCTGTCTATTTCGTTAGCAGCTGTATCTATACATTGACCCATCGTCCGTCCGTTTTTGCTCTTTCTCTCACTCATCTATAATCTTACTATTATTGATAATTGAACTGTCTCGATTATTTCTCTTTAATTTTAGATCTCATCCCATCCTGTCTCTTAAACAAACTAAAAATATGGTGCAAACAAGTCCCACCCCATTTGATGTAAGATATTTTTTCCCATTTTGTTTCAAATATATATTGATAAATTCCTATTTAATTAGGTGGGTCGTGCATTCGTCCATCAGTATTATACACTATTACATCAAGCACCTCATATGCTTCATCGGTAATTTTAATTAATATGATTTCTTTACAAATAAATATATCTACTTTTTCTTTGTTTCTTAATTTATAGATTTTATTCTACGGATAGTACATATATACATGGTGGTGTTGATCGACCAGGTTGTGTTGAACAACCAGCAGTTGGACCGGACAATATTTCTCAACGTATCAATGATCTTAATTTACGAGATTGTCATGCTAAAATTCGTCAGGTCGATTCACATCCAACTATTGGTGATGGAGTTGTCGTTCAGGTAAATTTGAATGATTAAAGTTATTTTCTTAACACAAATGTTAAATATAAAATTGATATTATTAGGTTACCGGTGAATTATCAAATAATGGTGATCCAATGCGTCGTTTCATGCAGACATTTGTCTTAGCTCCACGACAACCAAAAAAATACTACGTACAAAATGATATTTTTCGTTATCAAGATGAAGTATTTGATGAAGGATCTGATGAAGTTGATGAGGATGATCGATCAGGTTCACATATCTATGGTGACACCATATCAAATGCAGTAAATAAACAAAAAAATATGAAAATAAAAATTAATAATATCGTTTTTCTAGGACAAGGTTTCAAATGCTGATTCATCAGCAGCAATAGCAGCAACTTCACAACAACCATTGCTTGTGACAGCTAATGCTCGACCACCAATGGATGAACAACAACAACAACAGCCATTACCACCTCGTAATACTAGTTCATCACTTGCAGGTAACCAACAGCAGATTATTCCAAATCAGGCTGTTCGCCAACAAGAACATCAACATATTGCTTCGACTAATTTGTATGCTTTTAACATTCAAACATATATATATATATACATATATGTATAAAACAAAATGATCTATTTTCTATTTCAGAAATGGTTATTCAAATGCTAATGTTGGTGAATCCACAAACTATGGTGGACATGCACATCTTCAACCACAACAACAACAAGAAACAGCTCAATCACATTCACAACCTAGTCCACGAACATTGAATCATCAAGCTCCTCAAGAAAATCAACAAACATCAAATAGTAATATTGCATCAAATCAACAACAGGTTAAACAAACTGCACCAACTCAACAACAACAACCAACATCAACAACAGAAGGACAAAGACCAGAAGGAAGTATGTATTATAGATATTAAAAGACAAAATATTTTATTCTTTGTTTAAATTAGAATCATATGCTGGTATTGCTAAATTACATTCATCCACTGGTTCAACATCGAATGTTAATTCAACTTCAACATCTGTTCCACGTGCTGGCTCAACTTCAACTGGTGTTCCATTATCAAATTCTCAACAACTAAATGCTGTTCGTCCACCATTAAAAGCACCAGCAACAACAGCTAATCGACCAACAAATAATACTCAATCTGGTCCACGACAATTTCCACAGCAACAACAACAACAACAACAACAACAACAACAGCAGCAACAACGAGGTAACGGTAATTATTATCAACAAAATAATCGTGGTAATTTTTGGAATGATAATAATGCTCAACAAGATCATAGCCCTGCTCCTCGTTCAGGTACAAATGTTGCAACAGCACCAAATGAACAACAAGTATTTGTTGGTTCATTACCATTGGATTTCACTGAAGAAACATTAACTGAATGTTTTTCAAAATTCGGTACTGTTATTGATGCAAAAATTCATACACCAATTCATGATAATAAGAAGGTTTGTCTGATTTATTAAATTCAAACAAATAATTGACTTTTTTTTTGTTATAGAATTTTGGTTTTGTTGTTTTTGATAACTCAGAGGTTGCAACAGATCTTGTTAAAAAAGAATTTGTTATGTATAACGAGACAGTTCGTTTAAATATTGAACCAAAAAGTCAACGAAATTATCCATTAAATAATAATACTGGTGGCAATTTTAATAATACATCACAAGGTGGTAATCGTAATAGTAATTATCAGGGAAGAGGCGGTGGTCGTGGTGGAAATCGAACCTCATATCGTGGCGGTGGTAATAATCAACGACGTGGTGGTAGTCAATTTAATAATAACTCACCATCATTTAGTGGAGGTGATGAAAATAACAACGAATATCGAAGTAGCAAATCGCAACAACAAATATAATACCAGTAATTAACTGATGAAGACTAATGTATGATCTCTATCTTTCTTTCTTTTTTTTCTCTGTCTCGCACTTGCGATCTTTTTTTTTTGCATTCAAAACCTTTCCTACATACCATGATATGAACAGTTGCGATGATGAACGACCTTTTTTTTTTTCTTTTTCTTTATTTCTTTTTTTTCCTTATTGTTACCGTTCTCTTGTTTTATACGAATTTCATATTTTGTTGGCTAACCGACATAGATTTGATGAAATGGGCGCGAGAACATCTTTCTCTACAAAACACAATTACTGTCTTTCAACGTCATCTACTGCTTTTTGTTAATCTTAACTTCTCCTTTCTTTTCAGCTTACTTGTTTGTTCTTTGTTAAAAAACGCTGTCTTTTTTTCATCAGATTGTTGTCATTTTTTTCTCGGTTTGTTTTTCTTTTTTTTTTTTCTTTTGTACACATCAGACTTATAGACATATATACATCAAACAATATGAAAAGGCAGATGGATGAGAACGACAGACAGTTAAGTGTGAATAAAATGATGAACGTAAGGAGACGTATTATATACTATTCATTTATTTTTATATATCTAGAGTGCAAATATCAATCAAGAAAAAGAAAAAAGAATTCTGTTTAATAAGAAAACTAAAAATATGTATTGTTTTTTTTCAAAATGATTAATTGAATTATTTGCTTGATGATTTTGATTCTAATTCACGTTCAATTTCAAGTGCACCTTGAACATTTTTAACAATATTTTCTTGTTGTTCTTCACTAGTTGGTAAAAGTGGTGCTCGTGCAAGACCACCATAACCTAAAATTTTTTGCATAGCTGATTTAAGACCAGATATTCCATTCCAACGAAAGAAAGCATGATCAGGACCAACAATTTTTCCTTGAATACGTTGAATTTCTTTTAATTCTTCAGTAGAATGTTTTGTATATAAATCAAATAATCGAACAAGTACACGTGGTGCAATATTACCAAAGCCTGGTATACATCCTTGAGCACCAATAGTTAAAAATGGAACAAAATTTTCAGCTGAACCACTCAATAAAGTAAATTTTTTTGAATCTGTATGTTCACATACATAGGCAGCTTTACCAACATTTCCATCTGTACATTTAATACCAACAATATTTGGATGTGCAGCTAATTTAACAATTGTTTCTTGTGTTGTATCCATTTGTTGTGTAACACCAGGAAAATTATAAATAACAACTGGTATTGAAGATTTATCAGCTACTTTAGAATAAAATGAATAGATAACATCAGCTCGATTGGTTGCCCAAGCAAGAAAATATGATGGTGGTAAAACCATAGCATATTCTGCTCCAGCTTTTGCAGCTTGTTCAATTAAATGTAATGTTCCACGAACAGATTCATGTGAACAACCAGCAAGTAATTTAGCTTTTGATGATGATTCATCAATTGCTTTTCGTGTTGTACGTATAACAAGTTGTCTTTCATCTTCAGTTAAATGAACTGCTTCGCCTGTTGAACCCATACAAACAATACCATGAACACCAGCTGAACATAAATATTTTACATGTCGAGTAATTGTATCAACATCAACTGGTTGTTCATCTGATGGTTCATCAAGAAAAAATGTTGGAATTGGAATATAAATACCAGGTGGTAAAGCAGCAGCCATGTTTTTTTTCTCTCGTTTAGTTTAGTTTATTACAATGACCGTCTAACTGACTGACTGACTAAATGAATAGAGAAAAACACTTTTTCTTCGTCGTTCGTTTATCTCTTATCTTATCTTATTGTCTTTCATAGATACCTTTCTATTCACCTTTGAATTTGTATATTTACATTTATTTGTTCTCAGTAGAGGTCATTAATATCGTTGTCGTCATCGTTTACATAGTACTCTGCCTCTCTTCTATCAATTATTGTAACAATTTGCAATTTTAAGAGCTTAGTTCTCTATTAAATATATGTAGAAAAAATTCAATTATGACTGTTCGATGATTAAACGCAAGCAAGCATCTCTAATGATAGTGTGAGCAAAATCAGAAATAGTTATAGAGAAAGAAAATCGTTTTGGGAATAAAATCATAAATACATGTATAAATATATATACTAATGTGATGACAGAATAACTAAGAAAGAAAAAAAACGACGAAGTGAGCAATAGAGAATTGCATGAAAATTACATCGACAACTCATCTTATTCATCATTACATACAATCACAGTAAAGAAGTCTAAGAGTATTATGGCAAGCAATTCTACACCTACATCACTTTGGAATTTTCCATTACCACTAATTGTAACTCCATCCTCGAATATAAACGAGCAACAACAACAGCAATCATCATCATCATCATCATCAGTTGTTCATGGAATGGGTGAACGAAAACAACGAACATTACGCTTATCAATTAATGCACGTGAACGTCGACGTATGCATGATCTTAATGATGCACTTGATGAATTGCGTTCTGTAGTATGTATTATTTAATTTTAATCAATAAAAATCTTTCTTTCTTTCTTTCGTGTTTAGATTCCATATGCACATTCACCATCCGTACGTAAATTAAGTAAAATTTCAACATTATATTTGGGTAAGTATATGGTAAATTAATGACAAACAAAGAATTATATCAATGAGAAATATTTCGTTGTAGCTAAAAATTTTATTCTTCTACAAGCACAAGCTATTGATGAACTGAAAAAATGTGTTCTTCGTGCAAGTATCATGAGTAGTAATCAACCAGGAGCAATTATATCACATACAACAACAGCAATGGATTTTCACAATACAAAACAAATAAATAATGAATAAGAAAATAAAACTCATAATTATTCTTTTTCTTTCTTTCTTTCTTTCGCACTTATTATTAGATTACATAAATGTTTCATGTCGAAATAAATCTTTCATACATATACCAAAAAAATTAAAGATAATCTAAATGTTTACATTAGTAATAAATTGTCACTTCATTAATCAACGAAAATAAATAATAAAATATATCTTATGACAATGTTGTATGTTATTGTTATTGAATTAAGAACAACAGAACTACTATTGTATGTAGACGAATATTTGACTCATTGATGACTTCCTTTTTTTATTAAGTTCATCAATCAATTTTGCCATGTCTTGATCTGTTAAATCGATTTCTTAGAAATAGCAAGTTATTGTTAAGTTATCAACGAAACCTTTGTATCCATCACATATTTATCGACTAAAAACTTAATATGTCATGCATAGTCGAACGTGGAAAATTGTCAAATTAACACAACAGAATAATAACATAGTAAGAATCTAATGAATCCAGACGTTTAGTTATAGAATGAAGAAAACGAAGATTTATATTGTTCTTCTAGAAATATAATATTTATCTTATTACATCCTATTATTTGTCTACTATAATCTTTTATGTAACTCAAATATTTTCAGTTCATCTTACATCTTATTTATGAAAAATAATATAAACATGAGATTTAATTCAATATCTACTTAATAAACTCTCAACCACAAGAACACGAATAAATTCATTTAGTTTATTGATTACATCTTAAAAGATGTTTTTTCTAGTATTGTATTAGAAATAAAGATCAATTCTTTTTGATAATGTGAAATATTCCCATAAGTCTCGATAAAATTTCAAGAATAAATACTAAATGAACATGTTATTATCAAAATAATCCTAATAGATCTCTGATATTATCGACTAGAATATGAATATGTCTCTAGAGAGGAAATTCTTTCTTAATCAGAAAATATATATATTTTATCATTATTATTCACTATTATTTATTACCGCAAATCTTTTTCAAGGTCGATTAAGTTCCGAATATTCATTTCATTTACTACTTATTGTGATTTTTTCTCTTACACATAATATATATATATATTGACTTGTTGAAACATATTTATTGATTATTATCTGAAATCATTGAATAAATAAAATAATACTTTATATGTGTGTATGCTATATTATTGTTCTTTATAAATAGGAAGTCTTTTTTTTTGTTTCTCTTAAAATGACAATGACGACAAACGATCATAATTGAGCTGAAGAAATAAGAATGATAGTTAAGCATACACACACACAAAATGTACAAGAAAATAAAAGAGCAACGACAATTACAATGTACGGAAAGAAAATGTAAATCGCGATCTGAGACAGAATAAGTTATACTGCTTTCGTCTATCATCTGCCATATAAATATAAGTATATATATATATTTTTAACATTGACATTTGGAATCACCACTTTGTCCACTACCATCTGTACCACTCGCACCATTACCTGTACGTGCTGATAGTTGTTTTGCTGGTGATATACCTGATTCAGGTTCAGCTAAATTAAGTGAGCCATCTTGAATATTTTGATAAATACTTCTCGCAGTTTCAATAAATGCATCTTCAACATGATCTCCTGTTTTAGCTGATGTTTCAAGGAAAAATAAATCATTTTCTTCAGCAAATCTTTTTGCTTCATCATAAGTTACTTCTCGTTGACCATCTAAATCACCTTTATTACCTAGTAGAACAAAAAAATAACATTCATATATAATATTATAAATTTACCGATAAGAAAAATAACTGTATTTGGATTAGTTAGACTTCTTGCATCAGTAAGCCACCCACTCAAATGATTATAAGTGGCACGCCGAGTTATATCATAAACCATTAATGCGCCAGCTGCTCCACGATAATATGATCCTTAAAAGACAACCAAAATAATTACAAAAAAAACGAATAATTTACAAATCATACGTGTGACTGCACGAAAACGTTCTTGTCCAGCGGTATCCCTAAAAATGAATATAAAATTTTTGAAAATAAATTATCATCCATATTTACCAGATTTGTAATTTTATTTTCTGTCCATTAACTTCAATTATACGAGTACCGAATTCAACACCTATTGTATGCGGACAATCAGCCATAAACTATAGAAAATACAAATAGAATTTATTTGACTTGATATACTCATTTTTTCTTCAAAAAAACCTTTTTCTCTGTAAATTGATGTAGTAGACAACTTTTACCAACACCCATGTCACCGATAATAATATATTTAAATATATATGAATAATTATACGGGCCCTGATTCGCCATGGCACCGTTTATATTCTATCTATTTATTTAAAAAAATAATAATAAAAGATACAAAACAAAAACAAAAGTGTCCAAAAAAAAAAAGAAAATAAAGAGATAAACGATCCATTGATTCCAAGCATTCTATCTATTCGTCATTAGACGTACCAGTATGCCACCATCATGACGATAATAATCAGCTGTTGTTAAATATTTAGTTAGTGACATCTACTTAGATCAATGATGAAAACCAGAAAAACAAACCTACTACTACTACTCTGTATTTTGCATATCAAAATTTATAATTTACTATAAGATTTTACACCTGAAGTTATTTGTCATGTAATATATGAAAGCTTTTATGATACATTTTTTTGGAATTAGTATTTTTATTTTTATTCTATAATTATAAACAAAAAGACAGTCTTTAGTGGCCACTCTGTGGAACAGGAGGAGGTTGATGTTGTTCTGATTGAGCTTGTTCTTCATTTATTATTGGAATTTGTTCATTACGAAAGGCTTCGAAAAACAATCGATGATCACGACGAACCGCATTACCATACGTCTAGAACGAAATTATTTTAGTTAATTTTTTTACTAAAAGCAATCTACCATAGCAAATGTAACCATATCCTTAACAAAAGCTTCATCATTTCCACCGATAGCATCTCGAATAGTTATTTCTGAATGTCTCGGTATAAGATTGAATGGAATTAAATGTGCATGTTGTTCTCCATGTTGCTCTTTATCAATCGAATCAATATCGGCTATACAATGAATTTTAGCTATTAGAAAAAAGAATCAAAAATTGTTTACTTCAGGGAAAAAAACTAAATAGTTTAGAAGACAAACCCATTGCTTTGCCTAAAATTTCAGCTGTTTGACAGATCTCTTCAAAATCATTGATATCTTTCCAATCAAGATCTTGACTATGTGTTGCAACTTCATCAACAAATAATGGTATTTGATTATTTAATGTTGTATATCCTAACCATTTTGTTGTTACAGCATGCATAGCATATGCACATAATACAGTTCGTAGACCATCATGTTTGAAATACTGTTCAAGTTCAGGAGTTTTGATAACAGTAGCAACAGCTGATTTTGTTGCTGGCTTCATAAATATAACAACATCAGTTTCTAATGCTTGTGTTCTTCCTTGTATTAATATATTGTAAGATATTGCACCTGCTGATCCAATACCAGGTGATGAACGTGATACAATATCTTTTACCTAAATAGAAAAAAGAAAGTTTCAATTCAAAAAATTCTTATTATTTTATTTATTTACTCGATATGTCCATGATGCTTCTTTTTTACCTTCGGGTATTGTTCGTACATATTCTTGAAAAGCAAGTAATAATTGATGACGTACATCATCAGAAACATCTTTAACAATGGTTGAACGTATGAATCTTCTTTCATAATTTTCTACTGTTGTCATAGTATCTAAATGAGCTTCTTTTGAACCCAAACGTGATTCTTTTATTAATTTATTTATTGGTCCTTGAGTATTTTCACTTGATATTGGGATATTATGTTGTTCAGGTGATTTACAATATTCATATATTTGTGTTAGATAAGAACGAACAACACATGTAATAATTTTTTCAATTTTTTTATCACAATATGCTTTGGAAAATGTTACTAAATTTAAACTAGCAACTAAACGTTTGATATCCCATGTAAATGGACCAATATAACCCTAAAGAGAAAAAAAAGAAAATTCATATTTTTCTTTTCAAATGAATTACTTCATCAAAATCATTGACATCAAAATTAATAAGACCAAAACGATCAATATATGTACCGAAATTCTCAGCATGAAGATCACCCTAATAAAAAGAAAAGAAAAGATTTATTTTTCAATAAGAAAATTTTTATTACTTACGTGAATAAATATAGTTGAAGCTTTTTTACAATTTTTTAACCATGGATCTTCTGCAAGAATACGATGAAGATCACGATAAAAAAGTACAGCTGAACCACGATAGAATGCAAATTCATCTGAAGCCATTTTACGAAAACGACCTCGCCAACCTTTTGGATTTTCACGCATACCTTCACCAAAATTTTTTACAAACGTATCAATTATATAATTTGTTCGTTCTTGATCATTTTCAAGATTAAGTAAATTTGGTGGATTATCAGAAGAAGGTGGATGATGAGGATGATGATGATGGTGATGATGATGGTGATGATGACGTTGAGAGTCAGTTGAAGGCGACGGTGTACTCATAATTTTATGAAAATTAGATTACGAATTTTTTCTTATACTGTTTAGGCGTCGTTTATATAATACAAATAAGAATAATAAGCTTATTTTGCGTATAAATATAGTGAGAATCAATCAAGCATGCTATGACGATTGTGGTCTATAAATATAATATACGTGGGAAAGAAAACAAAATTCAGCAGCCCACAAAATACTCTTTTGTCTTGTATATTTTCGAGTAAAACCAACATAAACGTAGGACTGAATAATGATTCACCGATGATAATTTGAATATATATGCAGGATTAAAAAATATGTAATTCATTTTTTGCATGATTAATTAATACTGGAATTATCTAATTTTTGTTTAGATAAATGATAAACGACGCATGTCGAATTTATTAGTTCACTGTTACAAGTATTCTATTTGAAATATATTTCATTGAACAATTTCTATTGTAAATTAATTGTAATGCAAAAGTATAATCATCATAAAATTTTTAAAAGAAATCATTATTATTATCTGAATTGATAATTTAACACCTTTTATCAATAAAAGTATTTGTTAAGATTGTTTTTTTCTTATTTTATATTCTTGATGAAAAATATTGACGAAGAAAAAAAATGACAACAAATGCGATAACGAATATTCATAGGAAAGAAAGAAAAAGAAAAACATATGTAAATTCTAGAAGAGTAAGTATGACAATACGCACTTTACCAGGCCATCCTGTTTTTTTCTTTGTCTAAATATTGAATAAAATGGTTGACGAATGTTATTCTACTCCATTTGATATATCATGTTCTACTGTTCTTATAACAGGTGGTTCTAGCGGAATTGGCCTTGGTCTTGCACGTTGTTTTGTTCAAGCAGATGCTTCTGTTATCATAACTGGTCGTCGTGAACAGCAATTAAAAGAAGCTGTTGAAGAATTAAATAATATTGGAAAGAAAAAAGTTATTTATCGAATAAATGATGTTGAAAGAATAGATGACCGATTAGCTTTATATGATTGGATTACAAGTGAATATCCTCAAACAAATATTCTTATTAATAATGCAGGTATTCAACAGCAACAACCACTTTTTCCAAATGAAAATTCTACAAAAAGTATTCCATGGGAAGAACGAGAAAGAGAGATTCAAATAAATATATGTGCACCAATACATTTATCTCAATTATTTGTAACACATTTTCAGCAAATGAAAACAACAACAACAACAACAACAACAGCTATTATTAATGTTTCTTCTGGTTTAGCATTTACACCATTAGCATCAATACCAATTTATTCAGCAACAAAAGCTGCAATACATTCATTTACAATGAGTCTTCGATATCAATTATCGAACGAAATAAAAAATATTCAAGTTTATGAAATTGTACCACCAGCTGTACAAACGAATCTTGGTGGAAATCATGCCTTTGGAGAACCACTCGATGAGTATTGTCAAGCAACATTTGAACGTTTAAAAAAAGGTGAACAAGAAATTGGTTATAAACGTTCAGACAAAGCAAGAAAAATGGCATCACGTCAAGAATTAGATAAGCAGTTTTACATGCTTAATGATAATTTTAAAAGAACAACTCAAAAAGATCAACACATTAATTAGAAACTAAACGAATGATTTTATTAAATTATTAAGTTTTAAAATAAATTTTTCTACCAGGATAATACCAGAAAATTCAGATTATGTTATAATTATGTTGAGGGTGGGTGTGGGTGTTTCTCTCGGTTATCAGACACACCCACACCCATACTCTTGAGGATGTGGGTGTGCGTGGATATGGATGGATGTGAGAAGAGTATAGAACTCACAGTCATACCTATACTCACACCCTCACCCTCGCACAAACGTATCATGTCTCTAACATTTTGAAAATTTCACGTTTTTTTAGCAAATAATTCTATAAACAATAGAAATGTTACAAGAAAATAAACCCGAGTTTGCTTTTTTAAAGAAAAACTTCAGATTAATCTGATATTCTAAGACTAGCGTCGATATATAGTATTTTTCAAAAATGTAGAGTAATTTGATAAATCATCATTTTTGAATATAACACTTAGAAATAAATAATTATAAAGATCGAGTTTAAAATTTAACGCTATCTGTTAAATTCGCTACGATATTCTATATTTATTTTATTTTGCTTTTAAATAAATATATCGAAAAGTTTCGTTTTACGCTCAGATCGTCATCTGTACACGAGAAAATCGATAAAAACGGAAGATGTTAATGACGGATGATAAATAATATAGTATAAAAATTTTAAAATACAGATTATTGAACATGAGTTTGAGCTAAGATTCTGAAACTTCGTGGATATAATTTTTACCAGTTCTTATGTAAACATTTTCTGGATTTTTATCACTTGAATATTTCTTGTTATTGACATTTAACAATGTGCTGAGATATACTCAAATTCGACAAGAAAGTAGAGATAAATAATTGAAATTATAAAAGTTCTAAAATCGAAGATTATATTGATAGAATTCTAATTATTCTTTGTATATTTATATTTATATGTAAAATTTATTAAAGGTAGATAACAATGTAGCTGTACGTGTGCAGTTCTGATATGAAATAAATGTTAGATTCATTTTGAAAGATAAAATAATATATTTAATGAAGAAGAAAAACAAATATTTTAACTGAAAAAGTAAATAGAAAAGTGAAACAATATGATATCATGTCTTTCTACCTGTGCAAACTATCTACTTAAAATAACATTAATAAATAGGTTAAACGATGAATAAGATGAAGAAGTCAGAATATAAAGCAGAGCAATATGACGTTAATATGTATCCAGCGGACAAATCTGATATGTTTGCTTACATATACATTTTTTCATTAAAGATAATAATATTTATCTTGTACGTGCCTCCTGAGTGATATATATGAAATAATTTCAAATAATAAGTCATTCTTCGTTAAATTCAACTTGCTTGTGAAATACAAGATGCTTAACAAACATCTACACAGTGAGTATAATGAACCGTGCTGGAGATGTAAAGTTGAAGATACATTAGTTTGAGCAGTCATCCTATTTCACAATGTTCAATATCATGGAATAGAATGTGTTTCCACTAGCCTAAATGTATTCTTGTAGACTACTGTTTAGCAACCTGCGAATCCTTTCAGACACGGATTTCATCTGTATATAGCTTCGAATTTTAACAGAATCTCTTTACTGTTATTTTCTTACGCACACAAAATCGTATTGAATGTAGATTTGTTCGGTTTCGTATTGCAAAAAATACCATAGACTCACAGATCTTATTGACGATGGATGATTCATAAAATTAAAACCCATTTTTTAAAATAATGATCTTCTCTAGACTGTGACTAAAACTTTTTGATATAAATGAAAAACTCTTCATTGAGAAATTTCAGTAAATTATTCATAGAATGGAATCATCCAATTCGAATATCGTTAGTTATATTATTAAATTCTCATCGTCAATGACTTTCGATCATTAGTATCTGTTTTATTTTTACTGTCTTATAGTTATTTTCTCTCTGGTGTTAACACTCGCCATTGCTGCACCAAGAAAACAACAAATCACGACAATGAACACCGACACAGCTATGTCCAATACTCATCTATCAGGTAAGTGTTAGATTAATGTTTTTAAAATTCATAAAAGGTTACTTTATATTTAATAATGCTTGAGAGTGTGAGTGTAGCTTAATCAAAATCATTTAAACTAAAAAATCAGCCAATGTTGTATTGGCTTACTCGTAAGCTTCAGAGGATTTTCACTGGTTTTCAATGATTCTCATGAGTTACGTGACTAAAGTTGTCTTTAAAAAAAATGTAAATCGTCTTTTATTCTTCTAATTTTATAGAAATATATAATCCAGGTAATCAGATTGTTTAGAATCTTATATTCTCATTTACTGTAAAAAATCTTTATATAATTAAAATGGATATGCTCATTTCTCACTACATTATTGTCATCGGAAGAGTTTCCTTAGAGTACTTATCACTAACAGAAATTGCATATACTTCAAAATGCATTCATTTTTGATAAATAATGTGGCAACAGATAGAAGAAATATAAATTGTATTGATGTGTTATTCACTCGTTCCAGTCGTTATTAAATATGTCATATCTACTATCATATCAGATTTTTTTATTTTATAAAATCTAAACATATTCGTACACAATTAGATCATCTGGAAAATTTGTTCATAAGAATTCCTTTTTCAGAATGAATACATTCAAATGTTTTTATGTAGGCTGGACTAAGACTGGAAAGATGCATTATGAACGAGCTATGCACACAGCATCTATACTAACAGATGGAAGAGTATTAGTCGCCGGTATAGGTAATGTGCATACTGAGTTATATAATCTATCAACAGGCATTTGGACAGTCAGTGGTAGAACAGATTACATGCGATATCAACATGCAGTATCTGTATTAACAAATGGAAAAGTGTTAA
>CAJNOI010000015.1:197729-262721 GCA_905250115.1 Adineta steineri | reverse complement strand
ACCCACACCCCGACAGGGTCTCTCATAATGCCGAAATCCGAATTGTGGTAGTTTAAACCATGTAAATACATCCACAACGCTGAGAATTTCTGCGATACTATTTGAAATTTTATCTCGACATTGGATTGTTGTTAAGAGTCGATTTCGATTGACTCTTATAACTTTCTCTTGAACCTTTGAGATACTATTCGATGTAGATTCTGTTCAATTCAGAACTTACATTATAATGATCCTTTAAGTAAGGATCGAAACGCGTCATAAGTAGTTTGGAATTGTTCCTGTAAACTCACCCTCATTCTCACCGTCAAAGAAAATAAATATTTATGCAACAAAATGGACCCTCAACTATTCGACACTTTTAAGCAGAAAACGTCGTAAAATATCCCATTTGAGATTGAATTTTATTCCCTATGAAAATAATGTGAAGATGGGAATATGAATATCTGTTTTTAATCAACGTTCTCGCATATTGAATACGAATACTAGCAAAGTTTAATATAAAAGATTTCATAAGATAAAAAATTTTATTTATTGTTTTAGTGCTACAAGCACAATGATAAAATCACATAGAAAAATTACTCAGGGAGAGAGAGCAACAAATAAATTCATTTCAAATTTTCCCAGAAATTGACACACTTTGTCAGTAACTTTAGATTTTCTCAACACTATACCACATAGCATTTGTCGATCCACGTTCCATTGCAGATTAATAATTTGTAAATGATCCTAATTGAATGACAGAAATATATTCAAAAAAAAGCAAATCTAATTTTTCGAGCTGCTTACCCTATAAGTCCAAACCAATTCGATTAACAGTGGTGCTTGAGAAAACAGACCATCTATGCCAAAATGACTAAAGTTGTCTTCGCCAGAACCTCTAATTTTCTTTGTATTCATGTCAATGATGAGTTCACAATTAAAAGTATCTTGCCATATTTCGTTGATGCAACGTTTATAAGTCCAGATACCTGAATTAAAAGCAGTGGATTGTGAGTGACGCAGTGTATTCTAAAAATAAAATGAAGATTTTACAAAGATGGTCTTCTTCATTAAACTACGGTCAAATATGCGGAAAAAATTAAAACATTCATGATACGAGTAAAGACAACTTAAGTGACATTTATGACAAACCTGTTCAACAGCGTCTCTTGAACTTTGAACGGCAGGCAATCTTGTGAATCCCATACCAAAGCTTAAGTCAGTTGTAAAGCGTGATAATTGTTCATCCATTCTAGTAAATTCACGACAAAAGTCTTTGTTATACCAAATACGTTCCAAGTAATTAGCATTGGCAAACTCCTTAATTAGCGCTAGACATTCATCGAGGAACTCCGCGAAGGATCTTAACGCTCTTTCAATAGGTTCACTCAGGAGATCCTCTGGTAACTTCTTTGGTAAGAAACTAACGATCATATCAACTCTTTGACTCAATTGACGACAGTTCGCTCCATTGATTTTCATTCTTTCGACTGTCATTCGAATTGTTCTTGCTACCTTGAAAATAGTTGATAATAGAGAACCAACAGGTTTCAAAACAACACCTAATGTGAGATCTGCAGAAGCCATCTGTTAAATTGAATGCAATGAGACAGATAAACCATTGAATACTTATATTATTCTTATATGACAACGAAAAAGAATTCGTCATTCAAATTTATTCCCAATTCCCTTTTTCTCTTCGTTTACTTTTCATGATAAAACGAAAGCGATGCACTGCCGCCGGTTGAATACTTTGATCAGATTGTTTGTTTAATTCCAACCAAGGTGAATAAATAACTCGCCCCTTTCTCATGACAGAGAGAACGAACAACATGCAACATTCACAACCTATCCACAATCGAAACAAATTTTCATTTGAAAGTTGTGTGTCTATCGTGAATCAAAGAGAACATTTTGCGCTACGATGGTGATTAAAAAGGACGACCGAATTGAAATGGATCCGCTCCAGCCGCCACCTTATGAAACACAAGCAGTAGTAAGTTTATGTATAAGTTTTGCTATTGCATAATGAAAGAGTGTGCTTTGATTCAGCCTTTCAGGAGCCCTGTACGTAAATGGTAGATACTAGACTTAAAACATTATATAAACAATTCTTTTATTTGCAAACATGTGTTACTAGCGGAGGCACCCGATGTTGATTCAGGACCTTACTGCATGAAAACTTCACATATCAGAAAATGCAGAGAGAGTTGTACCTGAAATTTTTATCGACCACCACAACATATCCCGCCATACATATCTAAAACACGACAAACCAGGAGATGAAGCACTCCAAATTCACCTGATTTTTTATAGTTCCCGCTACAAAACCTTCTCTTACAAATCCCGCTCCAACTCTATTTCTATTTCATTTTGGATTTAAAAAGGCTGATATTTCGGGTTAAACTTTCAGCTGTCGCGAATACACACACGTCTACGATGAAGCACGATAGCCCAACGAATATTGTGTATGGGCGATTATCTCACTCCTCAGTCGCCCTCATCTCTGTGTAGCACAGCCAGACCAATGCCAAAATGTGGTAATAGATCGGCACTCTAAAGATTGATTAAATAAATTAAACAAAATTCGGTTGAGTATCAACCACCTTGTGTCTCCCATCCCTCTCGACTTTACCGGTACATACGAAAGTGTCATGGACAGTTTGATGACGTTAGCTATCACAGGACCATCTGGGTGAAATTTTACCCAACTCCCCCGTCTCGATCATCTAGTCGCACCAATCTTCTCTCAATCTTTTTCTGGATTTCGAGGAGTACCATGTAAAGTTTGGTGACGCTAGCTAATATGGAGATCATGAGTGGCATCTCACCCAAAACTCTCTTCCTACTTGTCCGCATCAACCCCATGTCGATCGTACTCTGGACCTTGAGGACTCCTGTAGAAAGTTTGATGAAGCGAGCTATTATAGGGAGTGAATGCATAGCGAACAAACAAACAAATATTCTTCTTTATATATATAGATTCCTCGTCGAAACCCAATACTATCTATCACTGGAGTGACTATAATTGTTATTATTGTAATACTAATATTGGCTGTTACAATTACTGTTAATTATTTCATAGCAAGGGCTATATTAAGCCAAAGAAACTCCGGTAAGAATTATTACTCGACTAAAGTTAGCCATCTTGATGGTGGGTGTAGATATTAGTCTTGTGCCTATTCCCACCCACACTCACCCTAAAGGCGGTGAAAATTTGATTTTCAATGCAGATATTTTCACACTATGGTATGCTAAAAGATCTAAGAATTAAATTTTGTTTTGAGATAGCAACCTGTCAAAAGCTATTAGCAAGATTTACCCAAATCTTTCGCACGATGGTAAAAATCTCTAGCATTCTTTTTACATTTCTGTGCTTTTTCTTGTCAACAGGACCTACTCATTCTGAATCAAGCTCGTCGTCATCGTTTGATTTACAAAAGTACGAAATTCACACGAAATTCGAAAATACTGAAGTAATTGACTTTGATAAGAGTCCAACATTCCAATATGTTCCGGGTTTAAATCAAACATTTACAGTTGAACAACCTACTCTTTTCAAGACGACAGTTCAAGGTAGTATTTGCAATGCTAACCGCCTAGTCCGTACAGTAGTTCATGTGATAGTGAACGACCACGTAGTTGTTGGCAATACATTGATACCAAACACAGTTGATACAATGAGCCACCGTCTCCACCTGTATGGCAGTTATTTTTTCAGCAACGGTCAAAACCTAGACGTAGTTGTCCCATTTACACGAATTTCTTATGTATACTTACAACCTGGAACATACACGTTTAATGTCGGCATACGATGTTTTGAAGGTCTAAGCAAGTTCGAGGTTGGTATGGTAACCTACGAACTGATACAATATAAAGATAGCAGTTTGAAACAAATCGGTGGTTTACGTCTTACCGCAATTGAAAACTGATTAAATATTTCATATTAAAGACTAAATAATAAACAATTATTTAAACAACATATTTGATTTTTTACTAACATTTTATTAACTTCATTATACTTTTTAAAATTATGCCTAGTGATTGATTATTATTAGCATTTAGTAGAATAAAAATATCATAGAAATGCACACGAATAGTATAGATTTATACAGTATATGAAATGTTATATTTTTTGAAATATGAATACCATTTGAATCATAGGCGACGAACCCTATACGCTCGCCAGGCTTATGTCTTACCTGAATTTAAGCTTTGAAATTAGTTGAGGGTGTGGGTGTGTGTTTCGGTGGATGTGGGCGAGAAAACCGTGCAGAAGAGACATCCACCCCCACAACCTCCAGTCGACGGCACTAATCATTCTCAATCAATTGTAAATTAATGCCAATCTTATTTTCAATTCATAACTAAAGATAAATAGTTTATTTATCGAATTCACTGTATTTTTTATTGCAAAGAGAACGGTATGCTAATAAAAAACTAAAATAACACACACTCTCTCTCTCTCTCTTTGTATATATATATATGTATATGTATATATTTAAAACTAGATCCATAAAATGAGAAATATATGTTAAGAAGTTAATTCTTTAAAACATTGATCACAAACACGTTGAGGTTTTTTTGATGTTGCTGCAACAACAGCTAATTTAGATGAACATGGATCACAAAAAATATTTCCACAACTTCGACAATGATGTTTACGTTGTGTTATAGTAAATGTTTGATTACATTTCATACATTCATGTACATCATTATCATTTAACCATCGACGTTGATTTAATTTATTTGTGTAAATCTAATTCAATATACGAATTATAACTTAATTAAACAAAAAGAATTTTATTTTTACTTGTAGTCCTTGATATTCTCGTGCTATTTCTTGTAAAGCAGATTCTAGATCTGAATTTTTTTTCGCTAATTGTCCATTTTCTAATAGAAGTTTTTCACTTCGATTTTCACTAGTTATTGATCGTTCTAATAGTGCATGACGTTCATCTTGATTTGCTATTAAACGTGCTTCAAGATCTAATGAAAATAAGAATAATTAGAAAAAGGCAACAAAAAAAAATAAAAAACAAACCTTCTTTATCCAATTTAATTTTTTCAAAATTTACTAATTTTTCCTGTGCTGTTTTAAGTTCACCTCGTACAGTAGCTAAATTTTCTCTTAATGCTGTTGTTTGCATTTCATATTTTTTTATTTGAGATTCAAGATCAGATCGAGTACTGGTTAATTCATGTTCAAGAGAAGCCTTAATGATAAGACATATTGAAAAAGATAAATAGTGATGAAATTTATTTACAATTTGTTTTTCAGATTTTTCTCGTTGAAGATTTGCTGTTTGCGTCGATTCAGATAATGATTCTGACACCTAGAAATAAGAAAGTAATTGAAGAATTATTGTTTAGAAAAATCAAAATAAGTCTTCGTTAAAAATTAATTCAAATATACTTTATTCTATTTACCTGTAATAAATTGTTATTAAGTTCACCTAATTGTATTTCTAGATTTTTTTTCTGTTCATTATATTCTTGAATTAATTGATCATGTTCTTTCTGTAATTTATTCAGTTGTTTTTCAGCATGTTGCTGTTCTTCAATTAATTTCATATTATCTTCATTAATTTGTTTTTCGAGTTTAGTCTAACAAAAAAAGAAAAAGAGCATAAATTAAATATATTTATAGGAAAAGAAATAGTTCTTACCTTATTATCAACAATAACAGTATGAATAACTGTTAAATAATCAGTAAATTCATTACGAATATCTTCTAATGTTTGTGTACGAATTGCTTGAGATTCTTCTTGAGACTAAAACAATAACAAATAAAATCATCGTGTATTATTAATACGACTCAAGAAGTCTAACAATTATATCAAAATACAAAATATACACCTACACCCGCAATTTCTGTTTACCTGTTCAATAATGGATAATAAATTTATCTGATTGAGATGTATGTTTTGTTGAATATACTGATGAGTTTTATGTGCAAGATCAATACTATGACGAATACCGACATTTAATCGATTAATGGAAGTAGTCTATTAATAAAAATGATGAATAGTAAACAAATGAAATTGATTGTTTGTTATTTACTTTTTGATTTAGTCCTATTCGTAATTCAGACATTGTTCGTTGTAATTCTTCAATAGTTTGTTGATTCGTTTCTAATTGTTTGTCTATATTATCTTTTTCTTTTTGTATTGTATCGAATTGTAATTTAATTTCATTGGAAGATTCTTCTTGTAGAGTCAATGATTGTTGTAAATCGAATTTTTCTTTATTCAATTGATTTGTTTGTTCTGTTAACTGTGATTTTATTTCTTTTAATTCATTTTCTAATCGTTCTATTTCTTGTTTCTAAAAGAAAAATTAAAAATAAAAGAAAAATCTACGAATTAAATTTACTTGATTATTATTATTTTCATTTATTTGTCGAAGATCATCTTCTAATTTAGTATTAATAGTAATATATTCTTGATTGATTTGTTTTATTTGTTGCTCCTACAAAATATAATATTATTAATATCGATATTACATAGAAGTCGTATGCGTACTTTATCTGTATTAAGATCATCTAATTGTTGTTTCAATAGATTAATTTCATTATTAAATCGAACTTGTTCTTCTTGTAATTGATTCTAATAAAATAAAACTAAATTTAAAGAAAAACTTTTTCTGTGAATTTTACTTTTTCGTTATTTATTTGTGTAAATTCTTTTTGAATATTATCTTTTTCTTCATTTATTTGTTTGATTTGTTTTCGTAATTCTTTGACTTGTTGTTCAAATTGATCCTTAAAAATTTAGATAAGAGAATAAAGAAATAAAACTTATTCTGTTTTTTTTTTACTTTTTCTTGTGTTAATTGTCGAACAAGATTTTGTCGTTCATCATCTTGATCACCATCCATTTTCGTTAAGAATAATTGATTTTTTTCTTGTTTTAATTCATCTAAAGTATTTTCTAATTCATTAATTTCATTTTTTAATGTTTCTATTTGAATTCGATTAGAATCCGTTTGTTTTTGTTCGTTTTGTAAATCATTAGTTAACTGTTCGTTTAATTGATTCTGAAAAAACAAAAAGATGTTTTTTTTCTTTTAATAAATAAATCAACTAACTCGATGTTCAAGGTCAAGATGTAATTGAGCATTTTTTTGTTTTAGTTGATCAATTTCTGCGTGATTCTAAAATAGAATGTTTGCTTAAGACGGAAGGAAGGAAGGACTTTTTTAAATTAGAAAAAAATAAAAAAACAAGATGTGAAAATTATTTATATATGATACTTAAAATAAGTATCTAACTACTTTATCATGTCTATTTACCTCATGAAAAAGATAGACTTTTGTTCTCTATACCAATTAATTAAGATCAGGATTTATCAAAAGGAAAATACGCCAGTGCTACGTACTCTTTCTTTTCATACTTACCATAAGATTTATTGCCGAGTAGAGATATGACTTGAGAGTTTTCTTGTATTGTGATCTGTATACGATATTGAAATAAAACTGTCAAGTCATATCTATACTCCCCAATAAATTTTATACAAAGTATGATAGCACAAAAATAAAGAAGTAGAAAATAATACTAACATCATTCAAACAATTACGCATATATTTGGAAGTTGCGACTATTTTTTCTTTTCGTTCACGTGTTAATTGAATAAATTGTTTTATTTGATTCATATCAGTTTCAATTTGAGATGTATGATTATTTAATATTTCATCATAAATTAATACATTCTATATATGAAATTGTTTTAAAGAATAGTTACAATAAATTGTAAACTTACTTGATCAAATATATTCTCTATTTGATCTAATTGTTTTGTAGATGTAGAACTAATAATGAAAAACAAAATTTATTTATTAAAAAGTTTTTATTTCAAAAAATTCTCATACATTTCTAAAAGAACATTACGTAATCGTTCAATTTGTTGTTCTTTTTCTAAAGACATTTCATTCATATGTTGTTGAACAGTAATCAATTCACGTTTTAATACATCAACATCATCTGTCGTTGGTCTATAAATTTAGAATAATGATCAAAAACATGCTATTATAGTTACTGCTCTATTAGTTTACATTACGAAAAGCATATGAATAATACTTACAAACTAGATAATTTGTTTTGGTTAAGAAAAAAATCTTTTTAATAATTATTAATCTTTGAAAATATTTACCTACCTTGGTATAAGGTCATGGCAAAGAGTATTAACTTGATTTTGTTTTTCTTTTAATTCACCCTGAAAGAAATATTTGTATGTGATATATGAAACTTTATGAATTGAATATCTAACTTGTGTATTAAGAAGTTCATTAGTAAACATAGCTATTTGTGCATCATAACCATCTTTTGATGCTTTCAAATTTCCAATTTCTTGTGACTTGAAAAGAAAAATACGTCTTTTTTTTCAATAAAATATATATTATTACTTGTTCGATAACTTTCAATTGTGTTGTTCGTAATTGTTTATGTAACAATTCAACTTCTTCTTCAAGGTCCCCAACACGTTGTCGTTGTTGCATTAATTCACTAGTTACTAAATAAATAAAATATATATTATTTTGTAACATTGAAATATTTTTATATAAAATGGTTACTTTGCATTCGACTTTCTTCTGATTGACAAAATTGTTTTTTCCATATAGCGACTTCTTGATGAGGATCCTATAAGTATACTGAAATTCTTCAAAAATATTTTATTTCAACTATATTTACCGTTGTTTGTTCATAAGTTGTTGCTGATTGTGGTTCGGAATGAGCTTGTAAATAATGATTTTCAAGTCCGGTTGTATCAAAAAATTTACGATGACATATTGGACAAAGAAAACCCTATGAAATTAAATGAATCGATGACCTTTTTGGAATATAAATTAGAACAAACTTCTTCATCAAACGAACAAATTGATCCATTATCACCTTCATTATTATTAAAATTATTGATACCTGTCTAATAAAAAAAATTGAACATAATTTTAATAAAATGTAAGTATAGTTACTTTGATATTTTTTAAACGATTGAGGAAGTTAGACATGGTTGAAAAAAATATGTATAAAATAATAACTTAAGAAAAAAAAATTTATTGATCGATTTCAGTCATCACCTATCATCAAAGAATTTGCGTATCTATTTGTCAATTAAGTAACCAGTTCAAAAATGGTAACTAAAGGAGGGCGCTAGTAATCAAAGAGTTAACAAATAATATAATAAACAAAAATGCTTGGTTTGGTTATCGTTCTATTTATTATCATTGTTATAATAATTTGCTTTCGTTGGTATTTATCTCATGTTCATTCATCATTATATTGGTGTTGGGATAATGGAAATGAGGATAAACGAATTGCTATTGATACAAATAATGTATCTTTTCCAGAAAATTTTCTTTGGGGTACAGCATCAGCTTCTTATAAATAAGGACCAGGTGATAAGGGTCCTGTTGCTTCAAATTGGTCTGAATGGGAACCTACACATATTAAACATGGTCAAAAATGTGGATTAGCAGTCGATCATTATCATCGATATAAAGAAGATATACAATTGATGCACACACTTGGTTGTAATGCTTATCGATTTTCTTTAGCTTGGGATAAAATTGAACCCATTGAAGGACAATATGATAAAGATATACTTACTCATTATCATGATGTTCTAAAAGAATTACATAGACAATCAATTATACCAATGATTACATTTCATCATTTTGTTCATCCGTTATGGTTTGAACAACGTTCAGCTTTTCTTGATTCATCTAATATATCAAAATTTGTTCGTTTTTCTATTGATATGTTTCAAGAATTTCAAGATGAATGTCATCTTTGGTGTACAATTAATGAACCTGAAGTTTACGTAAGTGGCGGTTATTTTACTGGCATATTTCCACCTGGTCATAAATCTCAACCGAACGAAGCTTCACTTATAATGCAACATCTTCTACAAGCTCATGTCGATATTTATGATGGTATTAAAAAAATTGCTCATCAACCTGAACAACATTCTATTGGGATTGTTAAAGATATATTTCAATTTGATCCATGGAATCCAGTTAATCCATTAGATATATATACAAGTCATATATTAGATTATGCTATGAATGGTTGTATATTAGATTTCTTTCGTACAGGTTGTTTTAAATGGACAATGCCAGGTACAATCCATCGTACATATACAAATTCACGTGCACCATATACAAATGATTTTATTGGATTAAATTATTATTCACATTTTCTTGTTCGATTTAATTTATTTAAACCATCATTCTATGAAATTTTACATCGTCAAGATGATAGTGGAAGTGCTCTTATGACTGATATGCCCTATGCATTATATCCTGAAGGATTATATCGTGCTTGTGTACGAATTAAGAATCAATTACCATGTATACCAATTTATATAACAGAAAATGGTATTGCTGATCGTTTTGACGATCGACGCCATTTATTTTTAAGACGATATCTTTATGCAGTAAGTCGAGCTATTAATGAAGCTGGTTGTGATGTAAGAGGTTATTTTTATTGGAGTTTAACTGATAATTTTGAATGGGCAGAAGTAAGAAAAGAAAAGAATATTTTTATTTGATTTGATTATTTTATTCTAGGGCTATGATATGAAATTTGGTTTATATCATGTCGATTTACAAACACAAGAACGTACATTACGTGATGGTTCTAAATATTTTCAATATGTAATTCAAAAACATCGAGAAAAATACGAGAAAAAAAATCTATAATCTTTTATATTTACAATCAATCATAGACAATGTTCATTGTATACGATAGATAACATTCTTCATCTAAATATATGAACATGCATATATATTAACATAAACAAAAGAAAAAAAATCTTATCATATTATTAATAACTATTGACAGTTTTGTCATTACTATGATTATTTTTATTGACCAAGAAAACACTCGTTCATTAAATTAATGGCATTTTTATCGAACATATGAATATATCTTGTAGTATGACACAGCAACTGTATTCGTACTTACCCTTTGAACTAAAAATAATATATAAATAGAAATCTATTATCTATTCTTTTCATTCGACTCATTAATCATCTGTATGTATAATGTTTGATTTCCTGTTAAATACACATTACTTTCAATTAAAGATATTTAATTATGACAAGAATCCGATAAGATAATCAATTTAATAGAACTACGATCTAGTATGTTTTTTTTTACACATCACTGTTACAAATGCCTCGCCAATAAGATAAAAGAATGACAAAAAACAGATAGGTCAGAAAAATCAAAAAAGAAAAAAAAACAAGCAAACTGAGAAATAAGAAAAAAAAGACGAACAAGAAGAAGAAAAAAAACGAGAGAGAGAAGTTAAACATCAAAACGGGGGTATATATCTTGCTCATTTTGTTGTTGATGATGACGACGTCGATGACGTAGTTGTTTAAAACAAACTGTACAAAAACAGCTTGCACCTTGTTGACGATTATTAAGAACAAAATAACGGCATGGTGGACAATCGAACATGCGTTCTAATAAACTATTGCAACATGTATCACAATCACTATTACCTTCTGTTGATGATGTTCCACTACCACATGTTGCCGATGTTGCATATGTATCACATGTTAAAAGCATTGGTTTTCCCATAACATTGATACAACTTAAAGTCATTAGAATGAACATTAAGAAAAAATATTCCTGATTTGTTGCCATTGAATTTATTGAAAGCTATACATAAAATATATACAGAAATTAAAAAATAGAAAAGAAATTTTCTATATTAAAACCAATTCACTTAGAATTAACTTAGAATATTTTACCTTGTAAATCCATTTTTTCCATAATACTTTTTTGTTCTATAACCATCACCATGAAGATGGTATACTATCAGTTATATTTTTAAATCGACTACATGGTACCAGTATTCGGACTTTTTCTCGGGTTTTTTTTTTGTTGCAATGATGATTGAATAGCAGACTTCAACGCGTGATACAAAGCAATTCAAGTCACATTCTTTCTCTCATTTTTTTTCTCTATGTATTGCGTGATAGTTTAGAGAAGAATATGTTGCGTATGTGTACTGCAAAAGAAGAGAGAGAGAGAGAGAGAGAGAAAAAAGTCCTTCCGCCGTAATCTTTATGTTCGTTCGCTCTTTTTTTTCCTGCTGTACTCTGTTCAATCTTACATAATACTATCTATCATATGAGTCGAGCGTGCAACAAGAAGAGAAAAGAGAAGAAGAAAAAAAAAAGAAAGATTACATAATTTATCGAAAGAGAGTAGGCTTGGTTTATTACGAGAGATGCCCTTTTTTGGTTAGTAGTTTCATCACTACACATATACAAATATATAAAGAAGCGAGTTGACCTGATAGTGCTGCAATATATATATACATGTGTGTATATATATATATGTAAATGTAAAAAGAGAAGGAGAATAGAACAAAATGTGTAACACAACAGTGCGAGGGTCAGATGAACTTACTACTATAAAGTGATAATGAACGTATAGAATTCAGTATGTACCTAAAGAAAAACAATAGAAATCGATTCTTACGTTGATGGTTTATAAAGTTGAATAGATGAAAAAAATAATATGATATAAAAGTTGTTGTGGGATGTACATACATATATATATATATATATACATGCATGAGTAGGAGGTTTTCGAGTAGGCGATGACACTTAATTAGTAGTTTTAATTTGTTGTCTTTTACATACTTATAATGTACATATATATCTGTTGTTTGTAAGACAATTTATCTTTAGTATCGTTATAAAACATATGTTTACTTCATCAAGTCATTTTTCTTTTATTATATATGACTTGCATCTTGTATCAAATCTATATATGTTATATACATTAATTCAATATACGTAGTTTATATAATTAGTATCTCTTCGAAAATACATCATTTGAAAGAAACATAGATGTATCTGACACATAGAACACAAACAGAAAAATAAAGAGAAAATATAGAACAATATCTGACCATATAATATGCAAGAAGGAACCAAAAATAGATGGATAAGAACAAAACAAAACAAAAAAAGTTAATAAATTTTTCAATGATTAAGAAATAAAGTTTTTAAATGTAATTGTTCAAGATTTGTTAATGATGAATTATGAAATAATTGACGAACTAATTCAATGTAATCATCATTAAATGGAAGTATACCTTCTGTTTTATATATATCTGCTGCTTGTTGTAAGCGATCACCGAGTGTTAGATTTACTATTGTTGGTTTTTTAGGTGAGATTTCATCATTCTGATTTTCTTCATTCATTGGTGAAAGACATCGTTTTTGTGGCGAAAGAAATTCTTGTTCATTTATTAAATTTAGTTGAGGTTTTATGCGTAGAGAATCTATTTGATTAGTTGATGATGGTACTTCGTCATTTAAATATAATCTTTCATAATCAAGACTATCAATTAATGTGTCAACATCATAGAGTTTATCTTGTGAATTTATAACCATTTGTACTGGTATCGAAGATAATTCTTTTGTAGATGTATTATTATGGATTGCTAAAAATCAACGATATAATTGAATATGTATTTTAGATCAAAAAAAGAAAAAATACGTACGTCCTATTTCTTCCAACGTAGTAGCTGTCGGCAGAAGAGAATGACGCGTATGATTTATAGATGAAGAATTATTCAGATGTTCTTCATAGCGTGAAAGTGCTTTTTCAATATTAACTACTTTCGGTGATGGAATAGGATAAGTTTCAATTTGAACAGATGTAGATCGTGCTACATCACCGACAGTATTAATTTTATTTGAATGAAAATAATTGATAACATCTGTAGGACTAAAAAAGAGAGAATTTTATTCATTTTCAAGAGAAAAATTTAATAAATACCATAAACCATCATATAATAGATTAATAAGAGTATCGACTGGTTTATCACAATTGATTAAATTTGGAAAAATTGAATCAAGAATTTTTATTTCGGATGATTGATTTTCATTATTAGAATTTATAGGTAACTAAAATAAAACATACGAATACAATAAATCTTTTGAAAGATTTCATCTATTTTCAACTAAAGCAAACAACGATGAACAATGAACAAATTTCAACAGTGCAAAATCTCTAGTCACTATTCAATACATTCAAAGTGACTAAAAGACAATGGACTGATGTAACAAGTCAATACACAATACAATAATTATATCAACTGAGGAGTGCAGTTCATCTAGTCTGGAATAAAAATATACCGACCTGACTAAACAAACTCCACTCCACTGTTGAATAAACAACAACAACAACTATACAAATTGATTTCATTTCATTTTTATTTACCTGACATATTTCTTGAGTTTGTGTCCAATCAGCGATAGCATCATTTGGATGAAATAATTTCGGTGAACGTGTTTTATTCGAAGTCATTGGTGATGGTGGTATTATGAATTGTTCCGTACTATTCATTGCACTTAAACGTCTAGCTGACATTGGTTGTTTTCGTAATGGAAGATTTTCTTTTGGTATTATTCTTGTTGGTGATTTCATTTCATCTTTATTTGGACTTTTCTTTTTCTGTTGAGCAATTAAATCACGACGTGATGGAGAAGCAAATACTAAAACTTTAACTTGATCATGAAAACCAACACGACGTTTATGATCTTGTCGAGGTTTTGTTGGTGATAATCGTTTAAGTATACTTTTTATTGGATGTAGTTTTATTTGTTCACTTTGTGTATCAGGAACAATCGATGTTGTTGTAGATAATTCATTATTTTGCTTTTTTCTTGTATTATTATTTACACTTTTTCTTGCTGGTGTCGATGGACGACATGAACGACGTAATTTCTTTGTTGTAGAAGATTCTTCCGAAATATCTTCTACTTCCTTAGAAGATATTTCAATAGTTGTATTATTTTCTTGTGATACATTATTAGACATTGATTGTTTAAAAAGAGGTAAACTTGTTGATATTTCTTTATTTTCATAATCTGTATTTCGTAATTGATGATTACGCATCATATTTTCAATAATTGGTGTATCAATTGTATACGAATTTGATTGTGTATTACTATTATCATCACAAAGTAATGGTATAACATGACGTGTACGTAATTTTTCCTTTTGTTTTTCTGTTAAACAAGAATTTGCCGACGATAAACGTTTGCCAATAACAACAGGTGATTTTGATTGATTATTATAATTGATATTATTCATTATCGGAATAAATACAGGTTCATTTTTATCAGTATTTATCGAGCGACTAGGTGGCATTGGTGGTAAAAATGGTTTTGATACTTGTTGATTATATATTGCTGTTGAGATTAATGGAGTAGCAATATCAATCTGCTGTGATAATTGACTTTCATCCGTACTACCTGGATGTGCTCCACTACCAGCGGTATTACTATTATCATGATCAGCAAGAAAACATGGCAATAACAAATGTTCTTTATCTTTTAAATCTCGAAGGCATAATCTAAAAGACAATCAATAGTTTAGATAAATGTTTTTTTAGGGCAAAAATAGAATTACCTAAGTTCATTTGGATAGACAATAAATGTCATTCGTCCAAATGTTTCATTCCAACATTTTCTCGCTTTATTTCTCATGATTGTTTTATGATGTTGAAAAGCAAGAATTAATATTGGATATATAAGTTGTAATAGCGATGAACTATTCGACGGTTCAAATACCGATGATATAATTGTTAAAATTTTATTTAATATAATATTATCTGTTTGTTGTTTATGAATTGATATAGGTGATAAACCTAATGATAAATTTATATTTATTGATTGTTCATATAAATAAAGAAATGGTATAAGTTGTGTTAAATTTTTAAATATAATTTCTAAATGTGAATAAATTTTACATAAATTTAATAGATCAACAATTAAATCACGTATATATGTAAATACAAATAATTTTGTTTGTTCAGCTGATGAAATTTTATTTGATTTAAATAAACAATAACAAACAAGTATATATTGTGTATTATTTTCATTATTGGATAATAAACGTTGTAGAATATGATTCATTAATGTTGATAATTGTGTAAAACATAAGATAATTGATGATGATGGTAATGAACGTTTTTGTGTATTGGAAAATAAATGAACAAAATTATTATTTGAACGATCATATATACTTGATAAATCAATATCTGAAAATGTTTTTAATAAAGTTTTGATTATAATTAAAATAAAACCAAATATACGTTGATTATGTTGATCATTAATAGCTTGTTCAAATGCTGGTTCATTTCGAAGTAATTCAACAAGTAAATGTATTAAAAGATTTTTTGATTGATCATTATTAATTAAAACTAAACGACATAATGCTTTGAATAATTGTATCCATAATAATGTATAAGAATAATCAAGACGTTGAATATCATTAAATGCAAATGGACGAAGTAATAATTCAATCGATGTTTCTTGTTTTTGATTATCAATTTTATTATTTAATTCAAATGTTAATGAACGATTAAGAATATTAATTAAATTTGTTGAACATCGAAACCATATATGCCAAAATAAACATGGAATTGTTATTGGTTGATGAGATAATTCATCCGAACATTTTAATAATAATGAACTTGTTTGATAACAAAAATTTTCATCCGAAGTTTTTGATAGTGTATCAATTAAATAAGATATAACATGAAGATAGGCTTCTTCATTTGTTTGATCTTCATCATTAAATCGAATAGCATGTTCTAACATCATATGAAGATATTGATCAGATAATGTTGTATGATAAGATAAAGATTTGTCCTCTAAATATACACAAATGATATATATAGTTCAAGGGAGGGAACAGCGGACTTCAAAAGACTTCCAAGACTTCATGAGACTTCATGCATGAAGGCTCTGTTGTTTCTCTCTAGTCTCCCCGTGAAATAAATGCATCTATAGAAATTCCAGAAGACTCCATGAGACTTCAGGCATGAAGTTTCTGCTGTTTACCCCTTGGTTTGTTGGTTTTCTTAAAAAATCGAAAGAAATCTTACGTGATTTATAATTTCCTGATGATGGATGAATTTGTGCGGCTGATAATGTTTTTGTACGTACACTTGAATCACGTAATACAGTTTCAATTGCTAATGGAAATGAAATTTGTTCGAAAGTTTCGAATAGTTTTAAAAGAAAACGAGTTTCAATTCTTGAATCAATCCATAATTGTTCTATACGTGTTAATAAACACGTATTTATTGCTACACGTTGATTTTCATTGATTGAATTATTTAATTTAAATATATTTATTAAATGATTTAGATAAGCATTCCAACTAATTAACCATAAAGATTTCTCATCATTTTCAGTTAAATTTGTTGAATATTCTAATAATTGATCAACAATTGAATCAAATAAATAATTAAGTATATTATCACCAGCTATTCGAATAATATATTCACCATGATTATTTTTAATTAGTAGATCATGAATAAATTGTGCACCGATTTGACGACATTCTGACCACCAAGCTGTTGTTGTTGATAGTGTTTTTGCTGATATATGATTACCAAATGCAAATGAAAGAAATGGTAAAATAATATCATGAATATTTTTTGGATAAATTGAAATAAGTGTAATCCATGCATGACATTTTGATATTGATGCTGATTTACTTTTCGATGTACAATCCGATAGAAATGGTGTTAAGAAAAGTTTTAATAAACGATTATTCAATTGTTGAGGATCAATATCATCCGATTGATGAATATGTGACATAAATAATGACCATGCCGTATATGCAGCACTACGAATCGAATAATTTTCAACAATAAAAGCATCTTCAATAACAGCTAATAATTCATTTCCTTTTGTATGACCTCGTACTATTAATCGACTAAGTAGAATTGCTAATGATTGCCATAGATTAATAGAAAATAAAGCTAATCGTGTATCATCTGTATTTTTATTCCATAATTTTAATTGATTTAGAAAATCAGTTGAAATAATTGATGATGATCGAACAAGAATATCAACGATATCTTTTGATAATGGTGTAAATTGTTTAATTATTTTCGAAAGTAAATCATTTATTAAATCACTAAATAATGTACACCATGTTGTTGATGAAAAATGTAACGAAAGAAAATTAAATAAACATGATAACCATTCGGCTAATGTTAAAATGAGAATATTTGATCGATATTCAACAAGTACAATAAGTAATCGTATTGTTGATAATAATATCTCCGTATTATTTTCATGATTAGTTATAAATATATGTTTAATAAATGGTAATATATCTTGTTTAAATTGTATATCAGATAAATTATCTGAATTTGTTATTAAACAATCAAGAATAAATAAAGAAATATTCTTATCAAGATTTTCTAATATTAATATATTTGAAAGTGTATGAATTAATAATGAACGATTGATTTGAGATTGAAAATATTGATTATAAATATTGATGAATTGTGTTGATGAATGAAGATTAGAATGAAAATCATCGTGGATATTTGATCCATCGATAATATTTGTTGAACGTGTTTTCCGTGTTATCACTGTCGATGATGACGACATTGTTATATAGATTGATCAAGTGCGAAACCATCATTTCGTTAAAAAATCAACAAACAATAGCAGCCATTCAAATGGACATATTCAAACAATGAATGACCTCCTTTTTGACACTCAATAAAATTTTCAATTCGAATTAAATCAAACTTTTGTGATATTGAATATCATAACATAACAATATCGAAATATTTAACATAATATACGTATGATTTTATTATATTAACGATAAAATAGTTATTTCTTTTAAAAATTCTTTTATTTTTTCAAAATTTTTTATCAAAATAAATGAGATTTGATTTATATGACATCTATGAAAATGATGTCTCTAGTTATTGAAACATAAATTACGCCTTTCTTTTTTCGTTATTATTATACAATGTCTTGATAAAAAATAAGAAAAACATAAATAACTCGTCATATTAGATAAAATTTGATGAAGCAATAATAAATGATTTTATAGATATCTTTCAAATAATCTTAATACGTTTTATTCTCGAATATTCTGACGTTTTATCTTAACGATTTTTTAAGTGCAGAATTTTTTCGCCTGAAATTAATCATTGTATTTGAATAAGATAGCTGTTCAAGGTAAATATTGTTTGCCACGTCAACAAAAGTATTTGATTGGTTCAGTGAAATATTAGTAATAGTATTTCACCTATATTGCGTCAGTTACAAGGATTACTCATTCACTGAGTATATAAAGTGTTGTTTTTTTCTGTTGTTGTCTATTCCTATTATTCTTAATACAAAATAAAACATGTCTACAACCACCGAACAACAAAATAATAACGAATTAATCATGCTCAAGGAACGTTTTCCACACATCAATGAAAACAAATTAACTCGTGTCTTACAACGACATGGTGGAGATTTTGATAAGGTACATTTCTTTTGTTACCATAAAATATATATTATATAGCCCGCTAATACCTCTCATGCGGGGGAATGGAGGTTGTTTGATATTCATATATCAGCGTAAAAAAAAACTAAATTAAAAAATTTTTTTTCAGCATAATATGTTTCTCATATATGTATATTTCTTAATCAGGTCTGTGCACGTCTCAGTCAACGTGAAGCACGCTGTAATAAATGGGAGTCACTTGAAACACGTTTCGGTCCAGCGATAACAACAATACAACAGGATCATCCATCCATGCAATCCTTTAAACGTCTCCGTTTATTGAAAACAATGGAACGTTTTGATGGTGATGTTGAAAAATTTAATAATTTTATACAAAAAGTTGAAGGACGACGTCGTCATAAAAATCGAGATACTAGTATATCTCGACGTCAACAACGAGATGAATTAAAAACGAAATATGCAAGTCAATTAGCTCAATTAGCTACGTCTGGCATCAATGTCGATCGTCCAGGTGTACTTCGATTATTGGAGAAACATGAAGGTGATATTAACAAGGTAAGTTTTGTGTTTTAAAATATAAAGATAGTAAATAGAATATGTCAATAATGATAATAGGTGATTGAAATAAATTCACGTCGTACAGGAAGAAAGGAGAAATTTGCTGAACTTGATACAAAATATGCAAATCAAATTGCTCAGCTTGAAGCTGAAGGTCTTTCAATGAAAAATAAACGAGTTTTAGCACGTTTATTGGAAAAATCAAATGGAGATGTTGATGTTGCTAAACAACTTATACAGGAGCGAAAAGAGAAACATTTCCGACGAAAAGAATATCGATGTAAACATCGAAGTACATCACCAATGTTAACAACACAAGATGGTAATGAAACAGTATCAAAATGTCGAAAACGACATGATTTCAATTCGGATGATCATGAAAATCTTGCTAAACTTCGTTCAGCTGGTGTACATGGTAATCCAAGAAGAATATTAGCAATATTTCATGAATGTAATGAATCAATTGAATTAACACAAGCTCGAATTCAAGAAGAACGAGATAGACGTTTTCGTCATCGAGAAGAACGAGTCTCAGTAAGAATTTTTAATTATATATATACGTATGGAAAAGAATATAATTTATATTACTATTATTTTAGAAACGTACATTATTAGCTGATGTTCATAACGCTTATATAACAATAAATCAACGTGAAGATTGGCCACGCGATATTGAACAAGTTTATCTTGATGGAAATAATATGATGTTTGTTGTTAATTCACTTCGTCGTCTATGTTTAAATCGAGCTGGTGATAAAACTGAACGTGCTATAGGAGAAATAGCTGCAGCATGGAATCAACAAATGCATATACCAAATATTGAACTTATTTTTGATTCAACACGTCAATTAGATCAAATTGATACAGTTAAAGTTACAAGTGCTCAACCAAAATATCGAACAACGGATGATATGTTAGTAGATCTAGCTCGTCGACCTGAAAATCATGAAAAAAACAAACGTACAATTGTTATTACATCGGATCAAGGTTTAGCTGTACTTGTAAGTTGATCGAGTATACTTCTTTTTCTTTTTTCTCATTCATTTCTTATAATCTATAATTATAGTTACAACGTGAAGGATGTTTACTTGTAAAACCATATAATTGGTTCGCACATTGTGTTATGGTTTTAACACCTGATTTAATAAATTACGAAGAAATAACAGGCATGATGACAACCGAATCATCACCAACAACAGTTAAAATTCGTTACAATTTCGATGAACTTGTACATCGTATTGCAAATATTGATATATAAACATTTAACTATAATTTATTTTATTTTTTTTTTGTTGTCAATTGTATTTATAAAATAAACGATGAAAATTGATTTTTTTCTTATGATATATTTAATTGTCAAGTTTTTTTTAGTTGAAAATATAAACATGAAATATACTCATTTATATCTGATCGATGTATGTTATGACAAAAAAGCGATTTATTGCCTATGTCTATGATGGAAAGAAAAGAAAGAGTCTTCATACCGTATTTTTTTTCTTATATACATTTATTACACTCGAAATCATTCGAGCGAAACCGGTGACCGTCCTAATGCATATATATACAAAACTATTTACACTAGTTTTTTGATTCAATCGGACAACTTACTACTTTTTACCTTTTCGTTTATATGACTATTTCGTTTTATTATCTATACGTTGTTCTTTTTTATCATCATCATCACATCTTTCCTTCTCTTTTAAGTTCAATGAAAGCGTAACCAAAAAAAAAAAACTAATAGACAAGAGAAAAGATGATGACGAAAAGCAATAGAAGTTGGATATAGAACATCAGTGTACAAGGCAAACATTGAACGAGCATATAATAACCAGTAAGTTGTAAAAGAAATAGATTTTTTACACAAGAATAATATGTACAACAGATATAAATCGTTCTTTTAAGAAAACAATATACTTATAGTATGAAGAAAAACCAGTTACTTAAAAAAAAAACGATCACACAATAATTTAATTAAGATTATAGAGATTTTATCAAAAGATATAATTAATCAATTACCTTGTTTAGTTATTTTTTAGTTTATATTTTTAAAATAAATCCGATATGATGCCTGTCACTTCGTTTGTTAAACCAACAACGCCTATAAATACTGCTCCACCATCGAATACAACTAATGGAACTAATACAACAACAACAGCAACAACAACAGCAACTGCTGTTCAAAGTGGACCTTATACAAAAGCTCAATGTAAATTATTTATTTTATTATTTATTCTATGAATTTGTTCTTTTTTTGTTGTTAGTTTTAAATACAATGGAAGGATCACGAAGTGTCAAAAATATAAAAGAAATTGAAACATTACTTAAAGATTATCCAGCTGCATTAGAACTTTATCGAACAAAAAAATATAAAGTAAAAGTTAAATATGAAGCTGATGTTGAACGTGTAATTCTTGTTGAAAAACGATCAAGTAAAAATGCATCAAATAATGCCACAAAAACAAATGATATTCAATCAAATAAACAATCTATTCCAGATCTAGCAAATGATGTTAATAAAACGAAAGAAGATGTAAAAAAAGTAAAAGATGTAGAACAACCACGTAGTCGTCCACATTCGAAAGATCGTATTATGCCAGCAACATCAGCAACATCAGCAACAGAAAATAATGATTTAGTACAAACAACAGCAACATCATCTAATCATATGATAAGTAATAATACTCAATCGAAAGTTGATCAACAACGAATATCATCAAAAGAACGTGAACCATTAGCATCATCACACTCAAAACCAGACCAACAATCTAGTAGTATTCGTGATCGATCTCATGATAGTCGTTCAAATGGATCACATATAAAACATAAAGGAAGAAAAAGCAGTCGTGATTATCCAACAGCACTAGTACCTTATGTGCCGAATGCTAATCCTGCTGCAAATATGTGGCCTCATTCTCGAGCTCTACAACCTTATTATAACAATCCTATGTTTCAACGACAACAATATCAATCAAATTATTTTATGCCTTCATCAATAATACCTCAACAAAATCCCATGTATCAACAACCATATTATTATCCTCAACGAACAGCTTATCCTCTTGTTTATCAACAGTAGATCTATAATATATATTTTGTAATTTATTTTTCTTTCAAATATTTTTTTAGACAATCTATGTATCAGACAACACCACAATTAAAATCAGCAGGAAATATTACTAATCAACCAATGCATACAGCACATCATTATCATGCATCATCTCGAACTATGTACAATGCACATCGTGGTGCTGCTCTTCCACCATCATTTCATACATTTCATCCAGCTCATCAACACTATCAAACTCCTCAAGCAGTTACATACCAACCACAAATGCCCGCTCAATGGCCTACTCAATGGCCAGCAGCAGCAGTAGCACCACAGCCTGGACCAGTAGGTCCTGTTATGAATAATAATCATAATGCTCATCTAGACGCTCGTCGAAATTCGAAAAATCGTGCTCATAGTGTTGATACAGGTCATCGCGGTAGTTATCCACTACAAAATTATATTCATCCACAACAACAACAAGCTGCTGCTGCAGCTGCTGCAGTTATTGAACAACACCATCATCATCATCACCATCATCGACATCATCCACAACATCCACAACATCCACAACGACCTCATGTAGTCGATGTATCAGCTAAAATTGTTGCTCCAACTATAGAAATTCCAAAACAACCATATCCACAACCACCACCACCACAACAACAACAACAACAACAGCAACAACATATTCCATCTGTATACAGAAAAATCATTTATTCTATATGAAACAATAATTTCGATTTCTTTTTCCTATAGAAAGATGCGATAGCGCCAGTTAATCTTGATAACTACGGTGAAAAACTAACTATTCGTCAGCTAAATGGTTTGTTTTTTTTCTTCTTCGAAATATATCTTATCATTTAATCTATCTTCTTTCTTAATAGAAATATTTATTCAAATGGATCAATCAGGTCGATTACCATACAATACAATACCTGCTATTTTACAACGTTTTAGTATATCATTAACAGAAAATGATTTACTTGCAGCTGCACAAGAACTTAAATACAATGGTAGAATAATTTAATTTATTTTTCTTCAACCCAAAAAAAAATGTTTGTTTTTTCATAGTTGCCGAACCCATATCTGCTCGACGTTTAGTACATGTTTTAGTTAAATTAGGCAAAATAGCCAAATCAAATAATCAACAAAAACTACAACAACAACAATCACTTGGTTCACCGTCTATGTTACCTGAAGATCGTGAAGTAACCGATATTATGACTCAGCAACGTCGAGCAGCTGGCGTAAGTTATTCATAAATAATACTTGACTAATTCTTGTTAATTATCATTTTCTTAGGCGGCTTCGACTCATATTCATTCATCGGTATATCCCAACTATTGGTATTGATACTCCAGAAAAATATCACGTAGAATAACAATGAACTACTAGTTAATTTTTTTTTCGCAATTTTAATGTGTCTGTATGAATAAGTGATGGAAAAGTCTTTGAAAATATGTTAAATTCTGTTAGATTACATTGTCGAATTCCTAAACTAATCAAAAATCGTTTTTTTTTGTTTTGTTGGAAAACACACAGTAGCCTCTAAAAAAAAGACTTAATTATTTTTTTCAAAATGTCATCTGAGAACGCGAGAAAAACAAATCGACAAAATAAAACACTTCTAAGAAAATATCCTTGCAATTTTACTATCGAGCAATACTATTTTTTTAAGATTTTCTATTAGTTTTTTTTTTGATGTCAAAAATGAGAAATGAGAAAGTATATTCAATAATGATTTTTGTAATACAAAAGAGTAATCTTTCATCATAACGTATTGAAAGTTAAATTTACTCTTGATTTATATAGAAAAATATAGTTTCTTCTAGAAAAAAGAGGCTGAGTAATTTCAACGTTCTTAGGAGATAATTGTTTTACAAACGATAAAAAATAGTTTTTGAATTATTTTTTTGTTTTTACTATTCAAGTAACGTGAAGAGAATTCGATTCATACATCATCACTTCTATAGATAATTAATTCGTGATGTTCTTTAACTAAAAAAAAAACAACAACTTCATATTTCAAACTTTTCTAATAAAGAGTAATAATATGTTTCCAACGTTTTTACCAAACCCGGTAATGGTAGAATTTTTCCGATGCTACATTTAAGTAATGTAGCTGAAAATATTTGAGAAATATATACTTTTCAAGTTGTAAGAGCCTTCCTTTTTAGAATTAGTAGTTTATTGACTTTTTTTTTATTCTTCTAAGATTCATTTTAGGGAAATATATTTCATATAGAATTTTTAGTCTAGATTTATGAGTCTTTGTTATAACAAAAAAGAAAATGAATAGTATAGAAATTGACAATATAGTCTGATAGAGTTTAATATTCGTTTTTCAAAGACTTTTTCATTAATTATTAGTTTTATCTTTGTTTAAAATATGGTTGAATTGATGGTTTAAGAAAAAATCATCATGATATAAGACATATCTTTAATATAATATTTCTTAAATTGTCCTTTTTTATCTAAAAATGAAATGACTTAATTACTAAGATATAATTCTATGGATTCCGCATTGAAGTACACAAAAGTATTTATGAATTGAATACAAGGGGGAGCAAACTGTGGGTGTGGGTGTAGGTAAATGTGGTTGGGTGGGTGTCCGTGTCGGTGTAGATACTATATTCATCTGGCACCCACCCACACCCTTTTGATTTCTAGTATGGAGATCAGTATGTTCCCCCTTGATTGAATACCTGCAATCTATACACTCCACTTCTTTTTATAATTTTTAATAATAGAATAATATAACGATCAAAATATTTATTATAAACTTCGTTGTTACAAATGAATTAATTCTAAAATCACAGTTGAGTTTTATTTGAAAATATATCAACGATTAGAATAAGAACAAAATATCAACGGAAGACAAAAAATCATCACTATCAATTACAAAAAACAATCATCAAAAAAAATTTCGTTTTAGTAAGAAAATCATTATATTAGCATCTTGATAATATTGCATAATGTTGCCAAAGTACCACATAAACCAACCATAAATACCGGTAATTTACCAGACCATAAAAATCCTGGTATTGCGAGCCAATGGATGCAATTAAGAAGAAAACAAAAATTATTAACAAGTGTTAACATACATTTATACATTTCAGATAAAGGTGTCATTAAACTATAGAAAAATAAAAGTTATATTGTTGATGATTTCGTTTTCTTAAAGAAATACTAACCTTGATTTATCTGTAGTATGTTCATGTTTATTTCGTTTTGCTCTTAATAATTTTTTATATTTAATCAATTTAAGTGTATTTCTATTCAAAAATAAGAGATTATTATTCTATTTTGAGAAATAATTAATTCTAAATACCCGATAATTGAAACAATTATATTAGATAACCAACAAGTTAATGAAAGTAATCGAAAAGGTCTTGATGATCGATTTGCTCCAAATACATTCGCTTCGCATAGCCATGCGATACATTCAGCAGGATAATAAATAAGATCACATAAACTATTAGTCAATGTTAATAAACGTGTAAGATGAGGAGAAGCTAAATCCTAAAATTTTTTTTAAAAATTCTTCTTAATAAAAATAAAATTTTAGATAAGTGAATTACATTTTGCCCAAGACCATATTTACGAATTCTCGAAAGACAAGCGAAATAATCTAATGATCGATTAATAGTACGACATAAACTAATACGAGCATATAAATTAAGAAGATTTTCACGCCATTTACTATTTGTAGGTAAACAACCAGCTGTAAGACAAGCAGAATATTGTGAAAAACATAAAAATAGATTTCTCGAAGAATTTAATTCAAGTTGAGATGCTAATAAATCCATATGCAAAGATTTATCTACAAGCACACAGAAAGAGTAAAGTTTATATATATATGTATCAATTGATAGCTTGGTTTATAAGAAAGACAAAATGTATACAAGAATAAATGCGTAGTTTACGAAATCAATCAAAGAATAATATAATAAGTAAGATAAAGAAGAAAAGGCTTTAAAATTCCGTATCTGCTGAAGTTGATGGTGGTGGTTGACCAGTAAGTGTTTCAATCTAAAAAATAATAATCAAAATGATCTTACACTGAGAAATGGTTAATAAATAGTTACTTCTTTGGTAACAAGATTTTTTTTATTTAAGAATAAATCCGCTTTTTTTATATCATTTCGTTGACGATGTTCCTGTGATTCTTTATCGTATTGTTCAATTAAACCTTCAAGATATTGAACATGTTCTAGAAAATGAAAAATAAAATGAAAAAATACATAGAAAAAAAAGACAAGTCTACTTTGCACAGCTGGTTTTCCTCCATCACGTAAACTTTGAACAATTTGATCACTTTGATCAATAAGTGCTTGCTGTTTTAAGCGTAATTTATCGATTTGATCTGGTGTAAGATGATCTTCAAGTTGTTCAATCTAAGTTAATAATCGAGTTTTAATAAAAGAAAACTATTCAAATAAATAAACCTGATCGTGAAGAAGATCTGCTTCATATTTAAGTACTTGAATACTTTGAGTACCTGTTTGTATTTGACTTTCTCGACGATTATCATTTTTTAATTCTACACCACTAGATCTTCTATATGAAAATAAAACAATTAGATATAATCGTACATAAATTTAATTGAACTACGGTGAAAAATAAAACAAACAGTGCATTCGTGCATATCAATCAAAGAAGAAAAGCAAACTATCTTCTAAAAAACGTTTTTTAAAAACAATTCCTACGAAATACCTGCTATCTAATATATCATCATTTTTATTATTATTATTATTATTTCCTGCCAAATTTATAGCCAATAAGCCTAAAGCTTCGCCTGTAGGAACAAGACGTGAAATAGCAGTAATCGGTGATGCTGTTGATGGAAATCTGAATTTAGAGCAAAATTATTCCATTTTATGTTAGTAGAAAAAATATATGAACAAAAAGACACAAAAAAATAGAACATCATATTCATAGTGAAATATTACGAGAAAGAAAGAGAAAGAGAATTTAGTAAAACAAAAAAAAATAGATTAAACAATTATTAATTCTTTATGCTGTGGATATGTCCATGCATTTGATTGTATTTAATTTGCTGTTGTTGTTATTTGATTGTATTTATAAACATGTACAAATTGACGATGTTCGTTTATCGATATTCGTTGTTGGGAGAAGTGGACTGAAAAATAGGATGTTCGACCAAACGATATGAAAGAGGATTGATTTTTAAAAAAAAACTTTTAGACAAAACGATACTGATTCCAATGAAAAACACAATTTAGCAGAAGAAGAGTTAACGAACTTAAGCTTAGCTACTTTTATTTAACTTACTTAGATGTTGATGGTTTGGAAGTATGTGACTAAAATAAAATTGTAATGTAAAATAAAAATTAATTATAAAAAGATTAGAATTACAATATCTTCAAAACGATCGATAACAAGCCATCGTTGTGTTGATAATTCTGATGATTTTACTTGACCAAATGGTTCTTTAATACGTATTTTAACTTCTAATTTTCCTTCCGCTTTTTTCTTATGATCATTTTCAAAAACATCAGCTGATTCATGTATAGTTGATGTTTGATCTAAAGCAGCTAATTTTATTGATGCTGTACCTAATTGACGATCCGATCGAAGAAAACCAGCTCTATAGAATATTGTTAATTTTAATTCTTTTCGAGTCATTAAACGTTTAAATTTATTATCATTTCGTTTTATTTGAAATTTATGTAACGAATCAGCATATTCAGCATTTGCTGTACCCGTTGCATGACGTGTTCGAGCTGTTTGAGGAGTTTCAGGTGGATAAGGAAATTCAATAATAACATAAGTTTCAAGAGCTGTTGCAGAATAACCTGATGGAACATGTAAATTTATACCACGAAGAACATTTACCTTAAATAATAGATGTTTAGAATTAAAATAATTCATTTTTTTTAAATATTGCAACAATTTGAATAAAGCAAAACACGTTTACAATTACTTAGAGTACTTTCTATTAAAATTTCATATGTTATTTCTCTTTATATTATGTGACATTCGATATAGTCTTAATTTTTTTTGTTACTGAAATAATTAAGTTAATAAGAATAAGTATCTATTTTCTTTTTACCTCAAGATCATTATCAGTTAAATCATTATTAACTAGAATAATATTCATATGTCGTTTTTCATAATGAAATAAAGGTGCTTTTAATCCATGTTGAAAACATTGTCGTAATCGTTCTAAATCATGTGCACAACGTTGTTCAAGAATTTTAAAATCATTTGCTTGTTTTGCATTATTTGGTCCTTCCATTTGAGCATACATTTGTTGATTACGTGCACATAATTGCATTTGTCGTAAAAGATCTTCTTGTAAATGACGATATATTGTATCACGATCAGCTTGTGCTAAATCTTCAGTCAATTCATCATCCTGAATCATTTCGTAACCACTACTGGGTACTTCAGGTACCTAAAAAAAATAAAGATTATTTAATTTTTATATAAATGATGAATGAGAAAAGTAAATTAAATTACTTCATTTGTTTCCATGGGTACATCTGATTCAGTAGATGCAATTGTTCGCTCAATATCTTTACTAGCAAGAAGATATTTTTTAGCAGTTTCAAGGTCACCTGTAGATAAAAGAGATTCATAGTTATAATTTCGAAATAGTTCAACATACCTTTTTGTTTAGCTTGTACAGCAAGTTTTTGATATTGTTCTTGTTTAAGACGATATGCTTGTACTTGTTGATCTCTTTGTGTATCTATAGAATAAATAATTAAAATGAGAAAAACAAATGAAAATATATCACTTGTAGAAGTTGTAGAAGTTGGTTGTAACATAGGACCGGGTGGTTGACTTATTCGCTGTGGTTGAGGTTGTGTTGATCGTACTTGTGTAGTTGATTGTGACGTTTTTACTGGTGCTACAGTAGGATTTGCCGTAGGTGGGGGTTGTTGAACTTTTGATTGGGGAACAGGTATAGGTGCAAAGCCAGGTAACTCTGCTAGTTCACTATAATCATATGGACGACCTTTTCGTGTTGCATCAATAGCTTCTTGATATTGCTGAGATAAAACAAATAAATAGAATTTAAATTTGAAATACCAAAATTTACCTTTGCAAGTCGATCCATACGTCGGGCTTTGGAATTATCTCCTTTGCTAACTGCATCTTGATGTCGTTTGGTTAATTCTTCATGTCGTTGTTGTAAAGCTTCGAGTACTGTTTTTGGTTCAGGTGCTGTTACTAAAACATAAAATTATGAGTAATACATCAATGGAAAAAAAATATGATATACTTGGCATAGATGGTGCTGTAGCATTTTCATTATCAGGTACATTACTAGACATTTCTGTTTGTGCGGAAGTAGGAGGTAAAGCTACAGGAATTGCTGTTGTTGCATTTTGTAAATTCTATATATTATGTAATAAAATCCAGATATTATATCAAAGAAACATACGTACTTTCATCTGAATTAGATATTCTTTAGCTTTAGCCATATCACCTTCGGTTTTAGCTTGTACAGCTAATGATTTAAGTCGCATAATTTCTTCTTCTGAATTATTAGAAGTTGATGCTGGTGCTGGTGCTACATAATTTTGATATGTATTTAATAGTATTCATAAATAATTACTTACGTCGAGAAATAACTGGTTGATCATTTTTTGGTAATGATACTGCAGATTGTCGTGGTAGTGAAGGAGAAGACGAAGAAGAAGCAGAAATTTGAAGAGGTACTTCTTGTGCAACAACTGCTGGTTGGGATGTTGAAGAAGGTGCAGTAACAAAAAGTTCAGGTGGTATATCACTTTCATTAATTGGTGTACCAGTACGAGCTGATTGAAGTAATTCTTGAATGAGCTAAATAATATTGAATGATATATAAAAACCTTTTCTTTCTATAGTTCAAAAGTATACTTTAAGTTGTCGATCAAGTCGTCTAGCTTTTGAAGCATCTCCATTAGTTTTTGCTGTTTCAACAGCTTTCATATACATTCCTCGACGTGCTTCGAGTACTGATAATATATTACCATTTGATGCTGATAATACTGGTTTTGTTTCCTCGACTTCCATCTGATTTTCAGTTTCAATATCACCAGCAATTTCATGTAATTCGTCCTATTCAATATAGAAAAATCTTATTATCTGAGAGAGAAAAAAATTGATATAAAAACTTACCAAAAGTTCATCTTCATCACCTTCGGATAGTTCTTCATCATCAATAGGACGATCAATATCACTTAGAAGTTTATTCACATCATTATGAAATGATTGAAGATCTTTAGTTGAACCACCTATTTACAATAAAATATTTTAATATAAAGTCATAACAACTAATGTAAAAGAATCAATCAGATATATAAATAATTCTCAAGATATTTTGTTTTCTGTGAGATAATAAAAAAAATACCAACTTGGCTTTTTTTGATTAGCTTTAGCTCGTTTTGATGTAGGACCGCCAGTATCTTGTTGCATTTGTCTTAATTCATCTAATAATGTATCATCATCGTCATCATCATCAGGAGCACCTAAATTTGGATCATCAAAATTAGGTATTTGAAAGCCCATCTAAGACAAAAGATAATATTTCATGAATATATTTCAAATAAAATAAATTTTATTTACCTGTTGCATTAATGCTGATCCTCCTCCTTCTGCTTTAGCTCGTTTTGTTGGTTTATTATTTTTCTTACTATTGAACATTCTCGTAACGCAATAAACTTATCAAAGTAAATAAATATACTGCAGTGTGTCGATGTCAGTCTCTGATATGAGTCATAAAAAAGGTGTTAGTGGTTCTTTTTTTAACGAATTACATAAAGTAGTCATTTCCAATTGGTTGACGTGGCACAACCAATCTATTCCAATGGCAGACATCAAAGTTAATATCATCGTGTCAGCGTCCAATATATACATATAATATATGTATATCATGCTAACTTTGTTCTTCTGTTTTTTTTCAAAGTACAATAATGTTTATTAAATTTTAGGTGTTAGAAAATAATTATGTCTGGTTGGTTTAATATCGATACAAGTAAATTAACACAATTAGCAACAAGTACTTTAATAAATGCACAAAAAACCATAGGTACGAAAAAAAACTAATGTTTTTTATATTTTGTTGTCTTTTCTTATTACAAAAACTTTATTCATTTAGATAAAGTCCTCGATATCAAGGATGGACCTCCTGGTACAGAATCTCAACCGATAGGTAATATTAACTACATTAACGTAATGGGATTGAAGAAGGTTTTTTTTCTAATACTATTTAGCAAGTAATACAGGAGCCCTCACTACGCAAACGACAACTGATGAATTTTTTTCGACATTTCTTGGCAACCAAAGACCTCCAACACCGAAAATAGAAAACGAAGAAAAAACAGAAAAAGATGCTGCATCATTTTCCAGTTGGAATGCATGGAGTGATAATAATAATGCATCATCACTGGTGAAAAATTATTCTTTTTTTTAGCATTTTATCTAAAATTAATTTCACTTTTTGACAATTCAGATTTCTTCTCAATCCCAATCGGATGTAATTACAAGTGAACAGCAGAATAACAACGAAGAAGAAAAACCAACAGTATTAGAATCTATTGATATACAAACACCATCATTATCTATAACAGAATCTATTGATACGCAACAACAACAAACACAATCATTATCATCATTAGGTGAATCGTCAACAATAACAGAAAGTTCTAGTAGTGAAAGTACTAATTCATTACGACCAACATTAAGTATTCCATCGTCTGAATCGACGATTATTGGTCCTATTTTGGAGAATAAAACTGATGAACAACATACATTTATACATACAGAATCTGATACCGAAGATCGATCTCAAATAATTCCTTCGTTTTCATCTAATAAACGTGATGTTATTGATTCTTGGATGAATAATCGAGAAAATAATACTTCTGAGTATGTATTTTATTTCGAATTTAAAATATTATTATCTCTTCTATTAATTATTACTATAACAAAACCTATCAAAATAGTAATTTTCTATCTCAAACTAATTTTAATCATTATTCTTATCAAAAATTAGAATATATAAATCAAGAGAAGTGATATTTGAAAGATGAATGGATACACACACTGTAGGAATGAGCACATAGTGACTATTTCATAAAACGAAAAGAAAGGAATTAAACGTGTGGAATGTGAATCAACGTTTGACATACAACTAGGAAGAGGAGATATGAAAACATGACTATTTTCTTTTCTTTAATGGTAAGAATTCCTGTTACTATGTATTTACATGTAAACAGTTAATTATGGTGATATTTTAATGATCTAGTTAGTTAGATTTATATATTATTTTCTTAAACGATGATTTTCAGTTTAAAACTACTGATATTCCATCATATGACAAAGAATTCGATACTATATAGATTAATATTTATAATATCAATTTTCTAAGTAAATTCTTTCAAATAGTAACAGATGTCATTGTAGAATAGAGTCTTCTCATTCGCTACAAGCATTCTATTTTCTTATTTTTAGAAACAATATCGAGCAATCATTACATGATATAAATGATAACGATTCATCATCTCTATTATATACATCATCATATCCACCCAATGAATTTTTAACATCATCCTTGACTGATGATGATTTAACACCAACACCTGTAGTCACAACTGATCATGATAAAGAACAACATTTAGCAACTGTTTCAACAGATGAAGAAGATGAAAATCTTTTAGTTGAACAATCAAATTCACCAACTCATACATTATCATCTTCCAATGGACATGATACAGTTCGTATTTTAATTTATTAAAATTTCATAAGAAAAAATCCTTGTTACTTTCAATTCAGCACAGTAAAGATTCATCGGATGATGGTAAACAAACATCCTGTGCATCATCAGATATTGAAGTAATTTCATCTCCAAGTGTTACTAGTGGTTTAACTCTGAATACAACAGAAACATTTGATAAATGTCGAGAATTACGTGATGCTCGACGACCAGTTGTACGAGAGGTGAATTTCTTTATTTTCCTATTAAATTTTATTCATCAATAAAAATAAATTCAGGTTGTTGTTCGTTTTCCATCACATTCATCAAATCTAACATATCATCATCATCCAATATCGATAGATAATATTGACAAAAACTTAACATTAAATTGTGATACTTCATCATGGTCAACTTTAATTGATGAAGCAGCTACAGAACAGAATAATTATGAACCCGTAAGAATAGATAATTATAAATTTCTAATATTTTTTTTATTCTATTAGTCAAATGATGAAATCGATGGTGATGATAATCAACAAAGTATGAAACGTCATTTATTATTTTTATTATAAACTTGATGTTTTTTTTTATTTAGAATTTCATATGTCAGAAACTGCTAAAGTTTGTCATTGTTATATTGATTAATAATGTATTCAAAATTTTGTTCATAATAGGAATTAGGTGAATTAAAAGAACGTCTTGAATTACGTGAACGAGATTTTAAAAAATTAACAAATGAGTCGAATGAATTGCATCGAACAAATCAATCATTAAAACAGTAAATTAAAAATAATATTAGATTTAATCTTTATTCGTTCTCTTATATAGATCATTAACAGAATTAGAACAACGTACAACTCAATTGACGAATGAATTTCAGCAAACAATTGAAAATCTTTCGATGAAAATTGAAGAACAAAAACATATTTCACAAGTAATATTTTAAATATTCAATTTCTATAATTCCAAATTTTTAATTAAGGAACGCGATCATCTTCGTAAACAACTTGATACATTACAAAAGCAATTATTTGATAGGTATTATTTCTTAGTTTTATGAAAAAAATTTCGATTAATTTATGTGTAGTTCAACATCATCTGGTAATGCAATGGCTGTATTACGTGATAAAGAAGAACAAATACAACAATTACTTGAAGAAGGTGAAAAACTATCTAAAACACAATTACAACATACAAATATAATAAAAAAATTACGAGCTAAAGAGAAAGAAAATGACGCTCATCAAACATTACTTAAGTATATTATTAATTATTTATTTTTTAAATATTAAAATAATTTTTCATATATTTAAGTACAAGAATTGATAAATTGACAGCTGAATTAGATGATGCAAAGAAAAATTTATTAGAAAAAGAAGAAAATGAAAAACAATTAAAAGGTATATATATGAAGTAGAAATCTTCTATTTAAATAATTAATAATTATTCTTATCTAAAGAAACCGTTAAAAAACTTGAAAAATCTGCTGTACATTATGAAAAAGAATGTATATCAATAAAATCTTTATATGAAGATGTTGAAGAACAAATTCGTAGTACCAAAGTTGCACTTGAAAATTCCTACAAGTAAATTAATATTTTTTTTCTTCTTGCCTTTTTAATTCTACGAAATTTTGTTTAGAGAAATAGCTGAATTGAATAAAACAAAAGCAGCAACTGAAAGTAAAGTTGTTGAAGCAACATTATCCGCAGAAATTGTATTACGTGAAGAAATTCGTATGGCACTTGATAAAGAACGTTTACTTTCTCGACAAGAACAAGAAAAATTACAAATGACTATTGATGAATTAAGACATTCCATTCAACGTAGTGAAATACAACTTAATCGAAGAGAACAAGTTTTAAGACAAGAAGTTAATGATCTTCGACAAGTATGTCTTCAGTATCTTTGAATTATCATCTGTTTTTCAGCTTTTGATTTCAAGTTTCGATCGTAAATAGTTTGTAGTAAGCTCGAGATTTTTATAGAATAGGGATGCAACGGTGACGGTAACCGTAGGGACCGGTAACCATCTTGAGGGTGTGGGTGATAGATGAAATGAATACCCACACCTACACCCTCAAGATGGAACGGTTACCGGTCCCTACGGTTACCGGTAACTAACCGTCACCGTTGTATTCCTGGTATAGAAACTTTGAACATTACCTATATATATATCGCAGAAAATGAGTTACAGTTATTCATATATTTAAATTTCAGGAGTACAATCAAGAGCGAAATATTTGCTGATATATTTCTTTTCGATGAAGTTTTTTTCAAAAATTATAAATAGCATGATTTTCTTTACTAAATAATATTGTTTGTATTTCATTTAATACAAGGTATATACGCGATATTTTTTTTGAGCTTCTTCTAATCATAATACAATCTTTTTTGTAACTAAAAGATGTAATCAAATACTCATAAACAGGCTGAATATTTTCAACGGATCATGAAGTCTTAATCGATATTGCTAAAGCAAATTATGTTACTTAATATAATAATAATAATGAGATTTTATAATATAAATCAATCGATTTTATTTATTTTAGCGACTTCAAGAATCTGAATCACGTAATGAAGAACTGACACAAAATATTTCCAATGGTATATTTTATTTATATTTACAATCTTAATAATTATCTCTGTTCATTCTTTTTTAAGCGACATATCCACTCCTTCGTCAAATCGACAATCTTCGAACATCATATACTTCACAAATAAATTCTCTTGAAAAAACCGAACGACAACTAACTGATCGTCTTGGTATATTATTCATAATTGAATCAATAAAAATCAAACAGAAGTTTTTTTTCTTTAGCTGAAATGCAATCTCAATATGCCACAAGTGTTGAACATGAACGTGTAGCTAATGAAACATTATTAGAAACAAATGCTAAATGGAAATTAGCTGAAGCACAATTATCAACATTAAGACAAGATAAAATACGTCTAACATCTGAAATCGATATTCTTAAAATGAAATTAACTAATTTTGAAGATGCTAAACAAAGGTATAAATAAAAAAAACATGAATAAAATATTCTATTTATCTTTTATAGAGAAAAAAGTCAAATGGAATCAATGCAAGAAGCATTTACTCAACAAATCAATAGTCTCATGCAAGAAAAGGTTTATAAAAAAATATTTTTCATATTTATTTTTTAATAAACGATATATTTTTTAGCGACAAATTGAATTAGATACCGAACATGAGAAAACAAAATATGAAAGTGATATAAAAAAATTACAAATTGTTAATGATGCATTAAAAGAACAAGTAAAATTTAATTTTCCTTATACAAATTATATATTCTCTTTTTCTTTTAGTCTAATCAATATGATACACATTCCATACATCGTACGAGTTCAAATCTTGAAACATTTGCACATCAACATAGCCGACATCCATCGGGTGGACATGATACACCTTCGACATTTTCATTTGAACGTTCTGCAGTAAAAACAAACATACAGTTCATAAAAGGAAACTTTCTTTTTATTGTGCCTAGTTTGTTTCAACACCAAAACCAAGTGTATATGACTCCTTAAGAAATACAGGTGCAATAGCTGTATTAGAAAGTTTAGAATCACAATTGAAAGAAAAAGAAGGAGAAATAACATTATTACAAGTATATTTTTATTGAAAATATCGATGAATTAAATATGTTATCTTTTTTTTGTAGAGTGAAATTTCAGATTTAGAACGAACTAGAGAATCAATGGCTAGGGAATTAGTCAATCTATCAACACAAAATGAAAAATTACAACAACAAACAGTAAATTATCCCGTACTTAACGAACAATTTAAAGTATTGTGTTGATAAGAGAAAGACAAGATTTTCTATTGATATATGTATTTTGTAGGGATTAGAAAGACGTTATGATGCTCTTTTAACAATGTACGGGGAAAAACAAGAAGAAGCTGATGAACTTCGACTTGATTTAGCAGATGTTAAGACACTTTATCGAGCTCAGGTTCGTATTAACTATAATATTATGAGAGAAATAATCATAAAAACTCTTGTACATCTTTATTTTTAGATTGATGATTTAATGAAACAAAATTCTCATAATCGATAATTGGAATTGACTAAATCCCATCGTTTTCTATTCAGTCATTTCTAACAACTGTAATAAACGATGTTGGATTTGTTGTGATACGGTTTTTCTTCTTTTTAGAACTTCTGATACTGTTAATTTATTGATTTCTCTCTTTTTTTATTATTATGTCCCTCTCGCGCTTATGTTTTTCATTTTGAAAATATAATAATAAAAAAATTAATTTTATTTATAAATAATCTGTATTTCAGATGTCATTACCAGATAGTTATTCATGTCGTTCTTCGATTTCGACATGTTTAGAAAAACTTTTTTCTTCAAATCCACTCATACCATATCCATCTCATGTATATATCTATGGAAATAATAATACAGGAAAATCAACATTAGTTAAACATGTACTTAATGTACACAAGCATTCAATATTATGGTTTGATTGTCGAGAAATTTATTCGTTAAATATGTTCTATTCAACATTTATTTCATCATTAACGAATCAATCTGTTCCAACAATGAGAAATTTCAATGATTTTGTACGAGTATTACGTGATTATTCTATTCAAGAGAATAATCTTAAAAAAAAGAAAACTAAACAATATTATTTTGTTGTACTTCATCATATTGAACTATTATTAAATTATGATACAACTGGACATTTACTTTATCTTCTATTTAAATTAAATGAATTAACATTAGGAAACTTTCATCATTCACTTGTATTAATTGGTCATCAACCATTCTATCTCTTACCACAAATGAATCAAATCGAAGCTGAATTAGGTGTATTAACACCTACAACTATATTTATACCAGCTTATACTCGTACAGAAATTATTGCAATATTACAAAATATTTTAACACGTAAAACAATATGATTTTTAATAATTAAAACATTCTACGAAAAATTTTTCTTTGTTTCTTTAGAACAACAAGATATACTTCCATCATCTATAAGTCAATTACAAATTATAATTGAATTAGCATTACAAATTTTCTATGCTGTTACAAATGATCTTGTCGAATTGAAAGATATGTCAACAATGTGTATTAAAGATTATTTACGTATTAATGCAAAAAAACAAGCTAATGATGATGGAATGAATAATGATTATCGGATGCTTTATCAAAAAGAATTTTTTATGCAGGTAGATATTCTTTTTCTCGTAGAGAACAGTCCAGCAGAAATAAATTGTTTGCTTGTGTGTCCGCAGGGTCAAAAAACATCGAAGACCGATTTTTTGGGAAAGACATTTCGTGAGGTATTGCGATGCAGGGACTTCGGATCTGATATCAGTTTTTGAAATTTTGTTGCGGATAGTTTTTTTTATAAGGTTTGGCTGAAGGGTAATCGCGGTCGACAAAGAATTGAGCGAGTCTCCAGACGAGCGTTACTTGTAATTTGTTTTTATTTTTAGCCCAAAAAATAAATCTATCTTTATATTTAGGTACTTAATTCTGTTTATACACGTTCGATGAGTATTCCAAAATTTCTTGATACACATACAGCTGATGAAGAAACAATTGAAAATGCATCGCCTATTTCAATTATGAATAATAAAACAAATACTCGTGATCTTCCATTATCAGCTAAATTTTTATTAATTGCGATTTATTTAGCAACACAAAATGCAATAAAATATGATCGTATGTTATATGATAAACAAAGTCAAGGTAAAAAAAGTCGACGAGCAAAAATTATGCATAAACGAACACAATTGGATACAGCAAAAATTGAATATTTACCATTATCATCGAATAAACCTGTAGCACTTAATCGTCTTTTGGCTATCTATTGTTCTTTACAAGGTGATACAATACCATTAACAAGTCAAATATATAGTCAATTAGCTTTATTAACATCAATGCGTTTAATTGAACTTGTTGGTGGTTCAAATGAAAGTGGAATTATAAATTTAAATGAACCTAAATATCGTTGTATAAGTTCAAGTGATTATATTCGACGTTTAGCTTCATCAATTGACTTTAAAATTGATAATCTTCTTCTTGTCTAATAACTCTCGAATTGTCAGATACATGTATATATTTTCATAAAAAAAAATATTAGCTAATAAAAAACAAAATTAATAGATTGCATAGATAAATAATATCAAGTTTTATTATTTAAATATTCGGTGGCAAATCAATACAACAACAAAAAAATATTCTTGTTCTTTTTTTACATTCAATAAAAGTATAAATATGTTGTTAATATTGTAAGAGTGATGGTTATAACAATCTAAACAAAAAATATTCTTAAGAATTTATAGGATAATGAATATTTACCTTAGATTGTTCATTAAGAAAAAATATTGTCGATACTTTTATATAAGCAAGTGTACAGGGAATATATGATTCATCAGATTTTGCTGTTTTTAATTTTCGACAACTAAAAGAAAAAAATTGTTTGTAAGAATGCATGAAGCATAAAAACAATATCATACTGTTGATAAATAGCTTGTAATTTTCGATATCGATTTGATACGATTTTTTCATCAAATTTAATACCAATATCTATCCAAATATCCATTGGAATTGTATTATTTGAATTCGCGTTTTCTTCCAATTGAGCTAAATTATATAAACCCTAAACAAATCTTGAAAACTAATCAATTTCTTTTAATCAATTATGTGTTTACTTGTGGATCACCATTTCGATATAATTGAGCATAGAGTTGTATTACTTTTGTTAGATTTGTTTTATTCCATTGATAGTAATCAGCAACAGTTGATAAAGCATAAGAATCTACATTTGTATTATCACCATGTATTAATAAATATTTGTTTAAGAATTCTTCTATGCAATCGTATGAACTTTCATTTTTAAAATCTTTACATAAATAACCAGCATTAAAATATCCAAGTTTAACACCAGCTAATGCAGTTTGTAAATAAAATATAAATGATGTTTGCCTATGAATAGAGTATTATAAATAGATTTTTCTATAATAACATATTTTTTTACCATCGTCTATCACGATAAGCTTCAAGTGCTCGTCGAGCGATTGTTCCTACTCCTGAACTTTCTTCAGCAACATTACGTGCCCAGCTAAATAAATAATATATTATATACATATATGGAAAATACTTGAACTTACATCGCAGAAAGTGAAGCATTTCTAATAATAACAGGATGACCTCCACGTGCATTATAATATGCTACAACAGTTTTTGCATCAATTTGCCCATGTAATGCAGCAAATGAATAGTAATACCAAGCTTGAACATGATCTACAACATAATGTGGTGGATAATGACCAGCTGTCCACATGATACCCTAAATATTAAAAAAAAAGGATTTAGAATATTCAACAAAAAAATAACTAACGAGATTATAAGCACAATGAATATCATGTATTCGATCAAAACAATCTTTCCAATATCGTACTGCTTTTGTATAATTCTTTTCCATTTCATATGCATGATAACCTAAAGAAACTAGTGCACCAAGATAACCATGCTCAACAGCTTTTTCAAGTTGAATAATAGCTTCAGTTATATTTTGTTTTACACCTTGTCCCTACATTTCTATATAAATACTCGAACAAAATAAGAATTCAATTTACTTTGAGAAGAGCTAATCCATAACTATAATGTGATGCAGCATCATTTTGAGCAGCACCTAAACGAAAATATTCTACAGCAGCTTGAATATTACGCGTTAGACCATTTCGACCATTATACATTAATCCACCTAAATAACTCTAAATAAAAATTTTTTTTATGTTTTATTTTTACTCATTAAAATATTTATCTAATAAATACTTGAGCTGATACAACGCCTTGTGTTGCTTGTTGTTTAAGCCAATAGAATGAATCACTTTTATCAAATGTAAGTTCTTCAATAAGTTTCTCATCTGTAAGATGAATAAATTCCATTGCTGCCTAAAATTATTCTTTTGTTTTTCTTTATTTAGAAAAATAATTCATATAAACTAACTTCACCAGATTTTGGATTGTAATATTCATGCCGGGATATAACAGACATTTGTCGATAATAAACTAAAATATCAATATATTGAAATTGATAAGTTTATTGAATAAACAAACCATATGCTGCATCATAATCAAGTGGAAAACCATCGAAACCATAATAATGTCGATGGCCAAGTGCAAGTAAACTAATTCGATCATTATACAACGCACCCGAAAATAATAATTCAAGCGCCTATTTAATGTAATACAAAGAAAAATAAATGGATCGTTTTATTTTTAATTTAATTAAATTTTTACTCTATATAATGAGTATATTAACAATAATTCTAGCTATAACAATACTTGTTTTATCTATTCTTACTGCACAACGAACAACAATAAATAATCGTCAAAATTATGCACCAGAAAAATCTATCATTATTAAAGATTTTTATTTTCTTATATCTATTTGTATTAGTGGTTCAATATCAACTATATTTATATCTATATATGGTATAAATGCTGTTTATTCCGAATCAAAAATATATCTTTTTAATCATTGTTTACTTCTTTTACTTATTCATACTTGTTCATTACTTATTGCATCAGCTATATATTTTGATGAAAGACAAATCGGTGCACCAGCATCCTTATTTTTTAAAGTAAAATATAAAACGAACAATAATTATTTTCTTTTCATATTTATTTAGGCTCATTATAATTATGCACTTTTAACTTATTCAACTCAGCCATTTCATAATACATCATTATCTTCAAACGATTTGTATCAATATGGAAAGAATTCGAAGATAATTAATATTACATTTGATATAGTATTAGATCATGTTCATAAACGTCTTCAATGTTGTGGTCTTATGGGATTAGGAGATTTTGCTGAATTACATATTCCTATTCCACCATCATGTTTTAATGATAATGGAATATCCTATCAATCTTCATGTTTATTTAAATTTCGTTTAGAATCAGTAGATAAAGCACAAACATTTGCTATATGTATTTATATGATGGGAATTCTTACATTAGTTTCATTTATAATCGATCTTATTTTGTTTCGAGAATTTTTACAAGATCAATTACTTGAACATATTATTGAAAGATTAATAAATTTCGAGAATATAACTCAATCTCAACAGCAGCAACATCAATCAATAAAACCTCAAGTTCAACAATATGTTATTGATTATTTACTTGAAAGTACTTTATAAAATACAAACATACTCGAGTTGAATTACGTTTAATACCACAAAGACCAAATTGATAGAAAGTAGCAAGAAGAGAATGAGCTGATGAATGACCATAACACATCGCTTGTTCTGACCAAGTAATTATTTGATTACATGATATATCAATATTATCATTTTCCTATAATATATATGTTTAATTGAAAATATAAGCAAATTTTTACTAGTAATTTTATTGTTAAATCGAAAAGTTTATTAGCTACATCAGTTGTTGAATTCATGATTTGTCGTCGTAATGCTCGAAAAATTCTATAACGAATATCACCAGATGATAATTTTTGTTTCCATGTTCGAATAAGTAAACATTGTTGATTCGATTGATTGAAAACAAATGGTCGAGCATTACATGTAACTAAGTAATCATCATTCATTTAATAATTGTATTATAGAATTCCGTAGAACTTACATTTTTGTTGAATACGTTTATTAAATAGAATAAATTGTTCATAACATTGTTTGAATAAATGAATATAATATTTACATTCATTTGATTGTGGAACTATTGATGGTAAAAATGGCATTGATGACATATCGAGTTTTTTTGGTAACTAAAATAAATTTGATTTTTATATAAATAATTAATAGATGCAATACAAACTTGTTCATAAGTAAGTGCGATTCGTCGATATATATCCATTTGACTAATAAATCCTCGAAATGAATGTGTTATGTCACTACCACCAACCATAAATGTGCCCAATTCATCATTAGAATAATAATATATAGAAGAACTTAAATAAATAATTGTTTTTAATAGTTTAAAATCATAAGAAATATTTAATTACGTATGTGAAGCTATAATTGGTTTATCCCAAGTTTGAACACAATTTATATAGATTTTCCACTAAAATATAAAAAGAAATAAATATCATTCGAAATTGTTAGTTCAATTTCTATCTACATGATATTCATCAACAATTAAAGCTACTCGACACCAATCATGTCTTGGTACTGATGCAATAGTTTCTGCTCCCGTTCCTTCTAGAGCATATAAAGATCCATACAGATTTATTCTTATACGTCCTACAATTAAAAAATAATCGAAAAATCAAAATTGTAATAATAAAACGAAAAACCTTCTTGACTAAGAAATATTTCTGGAGTTAAATGTGTATTATTAAATGTTAAATGTTGTAAAATACCACAATAATTTCTAAAGTATTCACTTGTGCAATATTCATCAATATATAACCAAAATATAATTGAAAATCTAATAGAAAGATTTTAGTATTAATAAAAATACAAAATTTCGTTACTTTACTTCGGTCGTATTAATCGCATCTGTTGTTCTAATCGTAAACTATATTGTTGATATTGTGGTAGAGTAAAATATTTTCCATAAGCATTACCCGTCATTACTAATGGATAATTTATAACTCGTACAATTTCTATTCAATAAACGAATATATATTTATTTATCTTTATAGATAAAAGAAAATCTTACCAGGTTCTTTCGGACAAATATTTTCGATTGTTTTGTTTATTAAAGGATTCCATCGAAATGAACGAATACTTGGTCTTTTATATACTGGTAAAAATCTTATATTATATAGAACTTTTCTTAGAATTTCATTTTCATTTTCTTGTTCATTATTATACATTATTAGATGCAGTTGTCCTTGTTCAATTGGTAATGATTGAAAATTAGATTGACTATCGGAAGCATATGCAAGTGAACGATGTAAACGTACACGTATATAACGAATCTTCATTTGTGTTGTGTTTTGACAAAACCAATGACGACGAAAAACAGCAAAATTAGATCGATATAATGTTCGTTCAATACGAATAGATAATGATATACGACGTCGTGATAATGATGAACATTTATAAATAATTGGTAAATAAACATTATCATTATGAATTATTGTTGGAACATGTTTAACATCAATATAATCAAGTTCATTTGATAATAGTTGATTATACTCATTAGTTATTTGACATTGAGTTAAATAAAAACAATATATGGAATAGATGAATATGACATTCAAGTAGTTTTTACTTAGCATGATTGAAGAAAAAGAAGATAGTGTAAGGCTTTTTAAGAAATAAAATTATGTTAGAAAAGAATAGAGACAGCTGATGCCATATTTTATACGTGGCTAAAGGCTAATGAGCAGAAAAACGAAATTTATTCTTTTTATATATAATAGAAACGAATTTGAAATAAAGATTTATTTATGTAATAAATAGAAAAACTAGAAGGACAAGCTGTGTTCAATATTTTCTTTAGCGAAAGAATTTTATCTTTTTAGAGATCGATTTCATATCTATGGTTATTATACTTTGTTTTGTGTTCTTCTTGAATAAAATACTATCTATGACTAATATTTTCTGATTTATTGAATAGTCTATATATTGTAATATATTTTATTGTGATTAGAAATAATTTTCAAACAATTTAAATAGTACAGATGCTTTGGTATAAAATAAAAGTAAAACAAGTTATTGATAGCTAAATGAGTGTTATTTAATAGACAAGTAATGCTCGTCGCGTAGACTCGCTTGACCATCGACTAAATTTGGCTTTATCTTTGTTTGTCACTTCTTGTTGAATTCTGTTTTCTTAGAAAATTTCTCTACATAAATATGCATCAGCGATAAATTTGCTCAAAATTGTCATTAAAGATTTTAATTAACTTCAGTATAATGCTAGGTACAGCTTGCAGCCGGCGTTCTTATTACCCACCACTCCCGACTACTCGATCGCTATATCACACGCTTATCGTTTACGGTGATGCTTCGTTTTCTGACTTCCATTATTCTTAACAAGCCTTAAGCAAAACTTAATGAAAGAGCGCAAAGGTTAAAAAAATTAACTATAAAACATACATTTTCTTGATTCTAGCATAAGAGCCCATTTTAATATCTAAAATTCGAGAATTTCACGATTTTTGCATTCAGAAAATGAAGGTTAAGCAAAAAAATGCTATTTCTTGCATGAGAATTTGAGTATGGATTGGTCTCTTCTTTACCACCGTCTCACACCGATATCCGCTGCTCCATCCATACTCATACGCTCAGCATAACTCAGATTTGATTTCTCCACATCGAAATACAACCAAAAACCGATTGTTTTTTGAAAATTTAATGTCTATTCGTTCTCATTAATCCCCCTCTGAGTTGCATGACCAGGAAACCTTAGATTCAACTTCTCTGCATCAAGATACACTAAAAAAGCGTTAATCAAACTTGTTTTTATATCTAATTTTAATTTCTAATGTGAGTGTTTTTTTGACCCCAACACACAAACAATTTTTTTTATATGATCCTGCCTACAGTTGAGAGAATAATTCTATATTATTATCAATAAAAAAACGTTTTTTAGTAGTGTACAATATTTCTTTCTTCGATACAATGTTACCATCAAATAATTAAATATTATACAAAAAATTATCTTTTTGATTGTCCAAAATTGTTTCTATACTCATTTATAATATTTATATCATAGTTATTTATTTAATACATAAATTATATTCGTTATGTACAGTTATCATTACATGTATCTATTCTATCAGATCAGAATCAGTCGAAATAGAATGTAAGGAATGTTACTTTTAAATATAAGTGGTGAGTCATTCTTCATTGGCACATATAATTCGAACCGTTTCATACAGTCGAAGGATATGTAGAAATACAAAAATCAGTTTCATTAGTTTCTTAGTTAGATATTAAAACAAAAAAAAATCATTATTTTAAAATTTTATCTCCTATTGAACTGTTGTGAGATTAATATATTAGTGCAAATAATAATACGTTTTACATTTTTCTATTTGTTTATATTTTCTTAAACGAGTTAAAACTTTTTCAATATTAGTATTGAAATCAAAACAAAAAATATCACCTTGTTTTTCTTTGTTCTTACACAGATTATTCACAACATCGAAGTATATAATAATGAGCTTATATTAAAAAATATTATTCTTGTATTATAAACATACAACTAAATTGTTAGATTCATCTGTATAAATTGTATAAGTTGACCATGATCATCTCTATTTTGTATTACTTCAATCACATCAGCTTCAAGTTTTTGTCTTCGAAGAAAATTTTGAATAAATCTGACTAAGAAATTTATACCATTATTATAACCCAGACGATATATCACATATTTCCAGAGAAGTGTTAGATAATAATTTTGACTTGTCAAGAGATTTTTTGGCACAGAATCAAAATCTCTTGCAATATATTGATCTTTTTTAATTAAAGGCATTGTTTGAGATGATAATGCAAGTATAATAACCCATAATTTCATAATAAATGGATCATATGGTGCAAATGTTTGAAATGCATTTAAAATCGTTTCTGCACGTAGAATAATCTCGTCTGATAGAACAGCTTGTACTACTAATTGATCATGTTCCCATGGTAAAAATTCTAGTACTTTAGATTTCATTAATTCACTAACATTTACAGATGTTAAACATGGAAAACTGGTTTTCAAATAATGATAATGATGTTCTGATGATATATGAAATGAATCTAGTTGAAGAATACGTTTTATAAATGAAGCAACAATAATTGTGTATTTATATCGAAGATCAAGTAAACGTTGTAATTTAATACGTGATCGATATGGTTGTATAGGTGGTATAAGTGGAATGATTTCATGGGATTCAATAAATTTATTAATACAATATTCTTCATAAACACCGCGAATATTCGTTAATAAAGTCCAATCATTAGATGATAAAACAGATCGATTCGTTTGAGGTATTGAACCAATCTAAATAATATAAAAAACTCGTTAAAAAATATTTTATTATTAAATGATTTTACAGTAGTCGATCTTAACGATTGGTGTTGTTGTGGTGGTGGTGGTCGATTTATTATTGCAGTAGATGTAGCATTATTGATTGCATTCAAACTTCGAATAAGTTCTTTTTTCATACCCTGATGAAAACATTTCTTAAGACGACAAGCTGAGCAATGTCTTCTTGTTATAGATGATATTGGACATGAATTTCTTATCCGACATGTATAAATAAGCTTAAAATATATAAAAATTTGATTATATCGAAAAGAAATCGTTCAACTTACATTTTCATTATAGGCATTACGACGAAAAAATGCTAGAAATTAATAAATTTAGATAAATACTGATGAATTATATATGCGTAAATTAATATTATTCTTTCTTAACGCTAAAATTTTTGTTACATAGAAGAGGTCAAAAGAACACCTCCAGTAGAGGACGCCGATTCTATATATACATTTTATTCGCTATCAGTTAAACGATGTCAATGAGGATAATCTCGTATTAAATGCACTTTTTTTAATCTTTTTCTCTGAATATTAGTAAGTAAGATGAATAACATTTAAAAGTTGATACCTTTACATGATAAACATGTCATTGCATCGAAATTTCTCCCTGAAGATAAAATAATAAAAAGTATAAGTTTATAATATATACAGAAAAAAATAATAGTTTACCTATAGACGGTGCACCACATACAGCACATGGAGGACGAGATTGTACCGATTGACCTGTATCATCATCGTCGGACGTTATAGACGAATCTTTCTCCATATAATGTTTGAATACAGTGTATACTGCTTTAGTGTAATACACTGTTTTTATATATCTCTATCTGCGACGGTAAATGCACTCTCTATGCACTGTAAAACGCTATATGATCCTCAAAATATTTTTCTCGTTTTTTTTTTCTTCTTTTCTGTTTCTTCACAAACTATTTCACTTTTTAGACGTTGTCTCACAAACAGTAAAAACGTACTTAATATTTTTTTTTTCTTTTCTTACTATCTTACATATGACCTTGTGCATAAATTTAACAAATGTTAATATAAAAAGAAAATTCGTGATAAATTATAAGAATTCATTTTATAATAAGAAAATATTTAAATTATCAATTGTCTACCTACCTAAGACATGAAATTACCGAAATAAATTTTTTAGATTCGGTAAAAATATGATTACTAACGAACTGTATACCTATTCGACATTAAATCAGTCAAATAACCTTATTGGTTTTTCGAGAGCCATATTAGAGGTATATTGCCTATCGTATGACTCATTCTGTACTAAAAAATATTTTAGTCACGATTGGATGAACAGCGTCTTATATTTATCTCGTGAATAGTTATTGACTTTATCGACGTCAGAATTTTGTTATAAAATTTATCTGTCTTAAGACTAAATTAGATTTAAAACCGAAGTTTTCAAAATTATTTCTTAATCTTTGAAGACATTGTGAATGAACGGAAATATACGCTTTATGTATTCATATAATATAAATTGTATGTATTGTTGCAAATTATTCATCCATATAAATTTCTAATTCATTTATAATTTAAATTTTAGTTGAATATTACTATTCTTAGCCTAGAAGTTTTATTAATGAGTGACTGTGCACGTAGATCTATCATTTATTTATATTTAAAAATTTTAAAATAGAAAAATTCTTTGTTGAAAATCTGCACTTATTAATGTTATAAAGGTCAAAAGAACTACGAAGAGAATTGATTGACAACACTAATTATGAAATGTATGTTAAACAAAAATAGAGTCAAGTGTTCTTCAGTATAATTTTATGACGAAGTAAACGTATTGTTCGATAAAATAACCTTCATTTTAATTACCACAGAAAATAGTATAATTGATCTATTTTGATAAACTTTCAAACACATTGTTCTGCACGCAATAGCTGCTCTAGAATAAACAATTAGATTTTAAAATATCAGTAAACATAAATATTTTTTTAAGTATCTAATAAATTTTTCTATTAATTTGCAAAAAAATAATGTATTACTCTTTTCTTTATTTTACGAAGAATCTATTCAGTTTTAATTTTAATAATTAAACATGTACTTCATTCTAAGTTATTTAATATACAATAGTTTATATTCAAAATAAAATTTAAAGAATAATCTGATGAAGTATTTACTTTAACAACTTGAATAGACTATTGTTTACATGCTAAATTTAATAAAATAGTCATTTCATTATAATATAAAATCATATACTTAACATATGGAAGAAATATACTATTTGGTGCAATCAATGCATTGTATATATATATTTTATTCTTAATAATTGACTAGACATTCTATGAAAATAATTCTTTGACTTTTCAATGATTTTTTGAAGAAAAAAAGAACTGGATATGATACTATTCTCTCGATGAAAAGTACAAAAACTTAGTCTGTAAAAATCTAAATCTATCATTAACTTATATTCATTGAAATTAGGATTTTTTTGATTCAAGAGAAGGAATACTATCTGTTATAGGATAGAAATTATCATTGAACTAATAAATATCTCAAAAAGATATACATGTTCTATGTACGTAAATGTCCTTATGCTATACAACATTTACGACGTAAAAATAGATGAGTACTATTTTTATCAGAATGTTTCTACTATAATAAGACTTTCCTGATTAATATTTAAAGATAAATCGCATATCATATAACTACATAGAAAACGATATCATTTGCACCTGAAATCTGGCTATTGTACCAATATATACTGATTTTTTTCATTATGCAAACATTTGAACTTATACTTCAACATACAAAGGTGAGTGTTTTCTTAAGATAATAACAAAAGTCTCTAAAACTATATGCACCTCAACAGCTTGAACTATTTTTAGAGAAATAATAATAATACATTATTTTTCGATATTTTATTACACACAACAATTGATAAAATTTTTTTGTTTCACAACATACATATAATAAGTTAAATATAGTTCAGTTTATTCAATCATGTACGTACACTTCCATGTGTCTCTCGTTTTTGAACATACACACCACTTGTTTGCTGTATTTTATTTTTAATGACCATGATAAAATTATATAATTCATGTCGATAGAATGGAGTACCAAGTGTATACACATAAAAACTTGTTGAAAAATTGACATTTATTAATAAACCAAATAAACGAAAAAGACTAACATGTAATGCTACATATTTTGGTTGTTCAAATGTCAGCATCACATATGTAACAGCAAATGGAACATTGCATATAACATTTAATGTAACATACATAAAAAGCATTTTCAATAACTGATTATCACGTTGTCGTAAACGTGCTTGATTAACTGGCATTATTCGACGTCTTTGTCGACGAAGTAATATTAATGTAATACTACATAAAATCACCATCAATATAGGAGGTATTATGCATAAGAAAAATAATATATATAAACCTATAAATTTGCTGTAAGAAGCATCGAAACTGGCACAGTATGCAACATTTGCAACAACACCGCGTTTATATCCAATAAAGATGTGAGAATAAGCAGCAAAAATGAATGCAGCTGTACAAGGAATAAGATAAGATGCAATTCGAATTGTAGCAATTTTTCGTAACCGATTATTTGTTGAACTTGTACATAAACGATCAAGACAAGCTAAAACAACCAGATATGGTGAAAATGTGTACAAACTATCAGTTAGATAAGTTTTTAATCTACAATACCAATCATAACTTGCTGATGGATTAATATTAAATTGACTTGCAAGCCATAAGGGTAATATAGTTATGTAGATGACAAGTAGATCATTGAGTGAAAGCATACGAAAATATAATGAGCATGAACTCATTCGTAATGGTTTACGATAATAGAATAGAGCTTGATTAAGCACAGCACCAATTGTTCCGAAAATAACTAATATTGGTTGTGAATAACGCGTAAATTGAAAATAAACAGCATCCGACATGTTTATTTTTTTGCACCTACTTCTATTGATAGTGAGCAATATATGAGAATAGTGTCTATCTTTTTATTATATTATATATGTTCATATCAAGCTCATTATTATAAAATTGGCAAATGGTTGATATTTTTTCATTAATTACTTTTGCACGCATATATTTTCTAAAAAAAGACTAATCTGATCTCCAATGTCAATTATTATTGTTATTTTTGAGAAGTATAGCGTGTTTATTATGACTTCCAAAAAAATCATAACAAAAATAAAATTTTCATGGTGTCTGAGTCTGCAATAATACCATATTTGATCAACACATTTTAGCGAAACAGATAAATATTAAAATTTTTCGTAGTTTTCTACTTTGTATTCAAAAAGTACAGTTTCTCATAAGACAATAAATTCAAGTTTGGTTTGTTTTCGATAGTTATGGAAAATTATTCGGACTCATTATGCGGATTTGCGAAGAGAAAATCAAGTCTGACAAATCATATTTAACCTATTTTTTCCATTAATCGGTCTTAATAATCGTCATGCAAAATCATAAAAGACGTCATCCAAATTCACGTCCTGGCGAGATTAAATCTACGCTGTATGACCTTTTATGATAATGCTTTTTAGATTCCAGCTAAATATATACATATCATTTTAATAGCAGATAATAATTATTGCGGGATCTTCTTACTATATCCTAGATTTCTCAAAGCGATTATATCATCAATACTTTGTATTTCTGTTGAAAATATGACTTTGAGTAGCAATTTATCTAAATCGCAATAGAAAATTAATAAAGAATACTTATTTTACAAAACTGTTTTATTACATAAGATATATGCCTTCATCAAAACTTTGTTACGAATAATCTCTTTTCCTTCATCTACTTTGTTCAATGATATCAATATGTCGTATATAATAATGTAAAGATTTCGAATTGTTTTGAAAGTTATTTTATTATTATGACATTGAAAATTTATTGCAAATAAATCATACAATCAAAAATACGTATCATTAACAATGAATGATTTATGTCAATAGTTAAAAAGTGTTTTTAAATAGACGATCGATTATGATCTTTTCAATTGTGTATTAACAGTTATATGAAGTTTTGGTTGATAATAATTGGGTCGAATTATTCTATTGAATTTTTTCACAGTGTCTTTAATTAAACAAAATAATTCCTGTCGATAAAATGGAGTACTAAGTGTATAAATATAGAAACTTGTTGAATAATTTGTATTAAATAATAGAATTGATAAGCGGTATAGTAAAATTATTGTGGGTGATGTTGATGATATTTGATAGACAGCAATCAGTAATGTTGTACTAAACGGAATAGTAGTTATCACATGAAATACTACATAGAGAAGTAGCATTTTCAATAACTGATTATCACGTTGACGTAATCGTGCTTGATTTATTGGCATTATTCGACGACGTTGACGACGAAGAAGAATGAGTGTAGTAATACATAAAATCATCATTAAAATTGGAGGTACAATTCCTAAAGCTATAACGACAAGTATAGCAAATACTCTATTGTATTCTACAGAGGCCGGAGTACAATATGATCCTGTTGGATAAGAATTCAATATATAAAAGAATGGCATATGAGAAAAAATAGCAAAAATAAATATAGTCATAGCAGGAATAAGAAATGATGCAATACGAACAGTTGCAATTCGTCGTAATCGAACATGTGTTGAACTCGTACATAAACGATCAAAACAAGCCAAAACAACAAAATATGGAGATAAAGTATAAAGAACAGTTTGTAAATAAGTTTTCATCTTACAATACCAGTCAAACTTCTTTGTTGGATCAAACCCATATTGATCAGCAAGCCATTGAAGAAGTACATAGATATAAAGAACAAGAAAATCATTCAATGAAAGTGCTCGAAAATAGAATGAACATGAAGTTGTTCGCAATGATTTTCGAGAAGTAAAGAGAATTTGATTGAATATAGCTCCCATAGTTCCCAAAATGATTAATGGTGGTTGTGTATATCGACTTAATTGATTATAGATAGAATCTGCCATATTTCTGAAGAATATTTCAATAATGTTGATTGAAGAAGTTTATATATAACTAATGACTTAACTTCCTCTAGAATGAGCATATAAAAAAAATAGGAAAACGCGAAGTGTCTAAATATAATTTTTGAAAATAATGTGATAGTTAATCTTCTCGATAATATATTAATTATTATAGATGACGTCTTTCACAAAAATAAATCATAAAATAAGCAATCTCATGAAAAACAAAACTTCAAATAGTGTTTAGTCTTAATAGAAGATAATCAAACTTTTATAATATTAACATTCTTAGATTTTTGTTTTTTATTTAATCAAATGATTTGCTTTCGATACAGAATAAATTCATTTTATAATTATCAGAAAAGACATTTATACAGAAGTATAAATGTGATCTATGAAACCAATAATTGTATGGACCGGTTATATATATAAATGAGTTATTAGAGTACTATCGAATCTGTAGTTATTGTTTTTATTTCTTTTTTTGACACATCCAAATGATATAATGCCTGATCTGTCACGATACGTTTGAGAAAAGAGTTTTACATTAGAATATAAGGATTTACTTTTCATCGTTTATATAAATGTCACCCTATGTGAATTATCAAACATTACTACTTATTCAATCGAATTGTATCAATCCATAAATATTCATTATTCAGAATTGAAAAATATAAGTTATTCAGTTGTGAATATCTCATGTTGATTGTACAGAAAGTTTTATTGACATCAGTTATTGAATATGAACTGATTATCAATGTAACCGAAAGAAACTCGTTAACTCAAGAAGTTACATGTATTTGAATAATCATGATGCACAGGAACGTACATAGATATTGTCCTACTATAGCTGAATTGAAGATAAGACACCTAAAAGTTAAATTCTAGCAAAGTTATATATATATTATCGATATTTTCTGATACGTCATCGAATTTCAATGAAAATATCGTATAATTGGCGTCCTACATAGAAGTATCAATCTTCGATACGAATAAAAACAATCAATTACTTAATTTGATATACGAAAGAGATGTCGCTATTTGATAAGTTTTCGATCATGTTATATTTTTGTTTATTTCTTAGTTTTTATATATTATTTTCATTTTCATTTATTCGTATTACTAAATTTTAATAGAAAGAAATAATCTTTATTTCAATAAAATCTTTTCTATTTCATCATTGGTTATTTAATCTTCGTTCTCTCTTGTTTAACCATCATGGCCGATCAATTCATTCAGCCATCGGTTATTTCAACATTTTATAAACACATTTTTTTGAAATTTTTTATTATAGATATAAATAAAAATCAATAATGAGTAGTGCAACTACAAATTCATCTTCAGAAGATTTACGTTCAGCTCGTCAAGAATTATGGTCAAAAATACAAGATATTGATGTACGTCTTAAACAATCCTATGTTCCACCCCATTTTCGTATAACAACGTCTTCAACAAATAACCAACGAACATTTTCAACAAATGATCATCCATCGTCAAATGATTCACCCATAAATGCCAAACGTTCTCGAGTATCATCATCATCCTATGATGAACATAATAATACATCTTTACCAGAAAATAATTTTGATGATTCATCAAAATCTCTTCATTCATCTATTGTACCAACAAATAAAATCATAAAAACAAAAGATGATCTTATATCGCTTGTTAATCGTGATCAAGAATCAACTGGACGTAATCGTCGTATGTTCGGAGTTATATTAGGTACATTAAATAAATTTAAAGCCGAAGCTAATGCTTATAATGGACAAACACTTGGAATAAAACGACAAGAAATTGAAAAACGTTTAGAAGAAAAACAAGAAAAAGAACGTGAAGATAAAAAACATGAACGAACAGAATTATTAGCAAATAAAAAAACTTGTCAACAACAATTAAAATTAGTTAATATTAAACTTGAAATTATGCAACGTATAGCAACCTATGAAAAAAATCATTTACCATTAAGAAATTTTATTCGTACAAAAACTAAACCGTATATTTTCTATTTACCAAAAGGTCCAATTGATGATGTATTAGAAAAAAAATTTCAAGAAACTCAACTTGATATTGATAAAGAATTGGAAGAATTTAAACGAGATTGTCAACGTGAATTGGATCTACTCGATGATTCAACGAATATAAATGATGATGATGATGAAAATATCAGTAATAAAAAACGAAAATTAAATGAACATCATGATTTAGATGATGATGATGATGATGATACATTAGCGGATTTACCTGATGAAATAACTTTATCAGCACCAGAAATAAAAAGTGAAATTGTTAATACAACAACTAATTCTAATGTTGAACAATCAAATACTAATAATAGTACAAGTTTACCGAAATCAGCGCGCACAGTTATTTATGATGAAACAGAAACAACAAATAAACATGATGATCAATCAATGACTGATGATTAATACGAAGATAATTAAGAGAAATAAAAAGTGTTTCTCATTTGGTTTTGTTGAATGTTGTTGTTGTTGTTCTTCTACTTCTTTGTTTTTTTTCTTTTTTCACTTTGCTTGTCTTGCTATTTGTATGTGTGCGTCATGCGTGTATGTATCAAAGAATAGGAGAGAAAAAAATTGTATATTATCATGATTCTTTTTTCTTAAGCGATAGTACTTATTACCGAGAGAGAGAGAGTCAAATCAAACAAGTAAGAAAAAACAAATTCTATTTGTCAACATTTGATTGTTCACGATTACTTATGAATAATATTGAAATGAAATAATTAAAATTTGTTTTTGTTTTTTTTATATTTGAATCAAAGATTTATTCTAATTGAACGTGTTTTATCATATAGACATGAATGTATTGAAAAACAAGTTTAAATTATCTGCATAGTTAGGGAAAACTATTTTTATCTTTAAAGAAAAGTATAAATTGTCTTGTTTCTTTGTTGTTTCTAAGTATGTCTCGTGTTCCTTGATTTTCCAGCATCGAAATTTTACGTGACATTTATTTAAAGTCAAGAGGTATATATATATATAAAAACTAAAATCAATGATACTGAGAGGGTTCAAAAAAACATGGTCATTTTTTTGTTTTTACACATAAACGAATAATAAGGATATTCTAAAAATTTTCTCTTATATCGAATTTTGTCCAGTTTTTTATGCTCTTTCGAATGGTTTAGTTGGAATCTAAAAAAGTATCAAAACTATATTAACGATTAACTAACCATTAATAATTAGTTAACTACAATACAAATAGAAGTGTTTTATATGCAAATGTAGCCCATTAAATTCTGCATCGAATGGTATATAGAACATCTTTCAGATGTTGTGAAATAACGTGAAAATTAGCCAAACTTTTTCTCTACTTTTTAGTACAGTGAGCATTGTCATTACTCACTGAAAATCAAAAAGTCTTTCACCAAAATGATCAGTAAAAAAAATCGATATGAGAAAAAATTTTTAGAATATCCCTATTATTCGTTTATGTGTAAAAAGAAATATGACCATGCTTTTTTGAACCTTCACGGTAGTTGATAGTGCTTCTGAAGAACAAAGAAGTGCTACTTTTTCAATTATGTTTTTATTAGAAAAATCAAGTGAGGGAAATTGTCTATCAGATCAAACTAAACGAGGTTGTAACTAGTAGTTATTTTCGATATGAATATTTTTTTCATAAAAATGTTAGATTGAAAAAATAGTGTTGCATTATGAACATTCCAAGCGAGTACACTTGAACTTTGTTTCATAATCTCTCTCTTGGCTTATTTTACAAATGAAGAAGTGCAAAATTTTAATATAAGATTTTGACTAAAAATATACATTCCAGTTATAGAAATGTCTGATTCTATAACTGTAAGACAAATCATTCTGAGTACACATATAGTATGACTACCAGTAATGATATAGAATCTTGATAATGAATGCTTGTATATTTTATTGTGGAAACAAATATAGATAAAATATTCATAAAAGAAAAATATTAAAAGTTTATTTTATATTAGTTCATAATGAATTCAATGTGAAACTATTGGTTGTATTGTAATAGCATGGGTTTTTGTACGTAAATCGTGTTGTACGATTGTAACATGACGACGACAATGATAACAGGAGAGGAATAAATCTTTTACATCTTGTCTAAATTTACTTGAAACACATAAATAAAGATAAAATGGTGCACAATTATTAATTATAATAAGAAATGGTGTTGAAAAATATGAAATAAATGATTCAATACGAAGACGATCAGAAGTTTTTTGATCATTTGATGTTATTGCTTGATAAGTTATATTAATTGAATAAAGTAAATTAGTGCTAATATAAAGAAGAACTTCACACATAAGTAATATTATTAATTGTTGATCTCGTCTACCGACACGTTGCTGATTTATTGTTCCTGTAATGGCAGCCGGTTGATTATCGCCAATATGAGTTGGACGAATTCGTGTTCTTATCTAAAAGTATTTCATAGAACTAAATATTAATTTATTAAATTATTTTCTCATACTTTTTTCAAATTTCGATAGGCAATAACACCAAATATTGCCATAACTGTTGGTGGTGACCATCCAGAAATTAAAATTGAATATACACTAAAAAACTTTGCATAATTACCGGATTGAGGTACACAATGACCTGATTCAATCCGAAAAAAGACACCTAAATGAATAGGTATGATAAGCCAAATAGTTGTTATAATTAAAATGGTTCGCAAAGCAATACGAGGTTGACTAAATGAACGTATCCATGCATGGCGACTACACATAGCTGCACGATCAATACCAGCAGCCATTTTATACCAACGATAAAGCATAAGTAAAGCATTAAATAAATAACTACGAATTTTACACCAAGTCAATGAAACATTTTGTGGATCAACACTTTTTGCCGAATAAACAGCTACTGGTAAGATGCATTCAATAAGAATCAAATTAACAATTGTAGCTGAAAGTAAATAGAGTGAACAGGAATTTCTTCGATGTGTACGTTGAACAAGAATACAAATCAATAAAACATTTCCAATTGTACCAAATGCAAGAAAAGTTGATAGACCATATAAAGACATATCTTGTTGAGCTTCAGCAAGTGATGTTGCCATTGTTTTTATTATGTGTATAGTCTTATTGTTAACAAATACAAATGCGAAGTGATAGAAAACACGATGTTATCTACTGTTATTTATATAACAGTTTTTCCTACGCATATATATTCAGATTGACAAATCCGACAAAAGGAAACGTCATTTTGAGTATGACAGTTGAAAAAAAATTTTAATTTTTTAAAGTCTTAATTTCATTTATATAATTCATTATAGAAAAAAAAATAATCATTCATAGTTAATATTCAGCTTATTAATATAGAAATTGTGTTAGTTAATGTTTTATGTTTATTTACTGTATTATTAAATTTAAATTGAACTTTACTATATAGTTCATACTATTGAAAATTGATAATTAAAAACTTTCTTAAAACAATGTAGCATTCTAAAAATTTTCAAAACCATTTCAGCACATAAAAAGAATTAATATAAACAACGCAATAATTTCTGAACATTACTTAATTAACAGATGTTATTATGATAATATGACAGACGACAAAAATGTGAACTCAGATATCTTATCAGACTAGATTAATTTTCTCGTATGTATATTCACATTTTATCAATAAAATAATGAACAACGTAAATCTAGGTCAAAAGGACTTTAACATGATGAAAAAATATAATAGGAACTTTGTCACTACTTCCTGATTTTTCTTCATGATTTAAATACAAAAAAAAAGAACATTTTACCTTGATGTAAAGATAATTACTTTTGCAAAACACTTTTCAAACTGACACAATGAATAACTCATCTTGTCGAAACAAATAGGACAATTTTAACCACATTTTTATATAATAATGTCACTATTCGCAAAGATTTACCTGACACGAATCAATACAACACTATACATCTATTTATGTTTAAATATCTTTTTCGTAGATATGAACAAATGCCTGATATATATTTTTTCCTTATAACAGGAAAAATATTTTGATTATTTTAGAAATACATGTAAATCTACACAATTTAGCTTTTTTTTTTGATACAAATATTTCAACATAGATTGTATTTTATTTACTTGACAAGTTTTCTAAAAAAAGAATTATTAACCTAGAATTCATTATTGACTAAATTTACAACATACATTAAATTTATTACACTAATTCAGTTGACGTAAAGCAGATTAGAAAATGTTTTCAAGAACTTTTATTAAATAAAAGTCAAGATAGACAGACGTATTTTGACAGAAAAACAGTCGATTAAATATGAATGTTTAAAAATATTTCAATAACAATAGATACATTTATTCAATTTAATTGTATTTAGAATAAGAAAACCAACAAGAATTGGTGGATTAGATTGTTCACTAAATGTCAACCTATTTTTATGAACAATCAAAATGTAATATTTGACATTTTTTGTTTTCTATATGTTCCTAAAAGAGACTCGAGCCATTGATCCCAAATTCTTAGTAATTAACTAAGTACCAGTTGGAATGACTTCATTCGACTTCTAAAACTAGTCTTGTTCACTATAAGTTGAATAGGGTACGGTACATATAATCAATAGTCATACTATAAGTCAAATAATTAGAAGCAGTTTAACTGAGTTACTCTCACTTCACGTCTACACTGACATAGATGACTGCGTATTCTGAAAGCAATTAATTGAAAAAAATAATTTTTCTTGAAAAGTTCTTTCGAATGATCTCTTTATTTCTGATGATAAGAGATTTTAACGAAATTACTCTGTATATGATCAATATAGAAGTGTATATAAAATTATATAAATTAATCGGGACGAAAACTTCATACTATAGCGAAGATTTATTTTGATATTTCTAATAGAATAAAAGCTGTAGCAGTTTTATTTACAATTTTCCTGTTCCTAATAAAAACAAATAAACATTTCTATGCATAATCGTATTTGAAAAAAATTCAATATATGAAGCAAAACATTTTTAATTTTTCAAACAAATTCATCTAACAACAGATCAAATTATGGTAAAATTCGTCAACCATGAAACTAACAGTCTTATTTTTTCTTCGACTTCCATGTCCGACTCTATTTCATGAGAACAAATTCTGTACCATCTTACAAAATATGTATATTTGATTTTACGATCAAATGTCAATATAAATTTTAAATGAAAATAAATAACAAAGAAAGTCATTTAGCTTTTGTTGATTATAACCGAAAGCACATCATTCATGTCTATTATACACCATTTTATATCGATAAAACAATCTTAACAAAAACATTGCTTACAATTATTATCTTGATTTTGTCATTTTTTTGTTAATATCATTCTTTTTCATTTTTTTCTTTCAACAAGTAATTACAACATTATGTGAAATCTATGACACAAAACAAATATTCACTCATTTTATGATAAGACCGCGAATACTATATATATAACTAACATATAAACCTGCACAGCACGCATTTCATCAACAATCTAAGATGGCAAATCAAATTGTCACCAATTTCCTTACATTACCGGTAGAACTTGTCTACCGAATTCTTGATCATCAGTCGTATCTTACAATCCTATGCTCCATGAGAAACGTATGTCAACGGCTCAACAGCATTGTAGACAGCTATGATCGATATCAAGTAAACTTTTTTCTATCATGATCGCCTAATTTTTATCCATCACCTCTCAAATTATTTTTCATTCCTACATTTTTTATGCAAGTTGAATGACTTCAATAAAATATACGTGAATAAACTATTTGTCACTTAAAATAATTCATCAGTTATCCCTCTCTCCCCCAGAATTCACTTCTTATATTATGACAATATAAAAAATAGTATCCTGATACTTAGAAAACCAGTTCCTTTTCTTCTTTCTATTCAATTTCTTCTTAATATACCACGTTTCAAACAAGGTATAATGTCATAAACATACAGTGTTTAGATAAGAAAGAAAGAAAGAAATAAAATCTTATTATTTGCATTTTACCAGTATGTGAGCACCTTTTTTTTTAAATACCATTTCCATCATGAAAATCAGCTTTTAACAGAAATTAACCTTCTATACACTAGCTTGTCTTGTTGCGAATAATCTCCTCGATACTTCCTTGAGAAATAATTTCGATAAACACTCCTTTAAGAGCATATGCGAATATGGATACAGGTAACGGTGAATATGGATGGAGAGAAGACTGACTCACAACAGCATCCATATTCTCATCCAACCATATCATTCGCATCCATACTATCAAGATGGACTATTTCTCTAAGGAATACTACTTCTAAAGCAAATTTTTTACCAAAAAACGCTGTTTCGGAATGAATTTAATTTGAAGCACAGCTTATCAAGAACGGAATTTCGTAAATAATTCGTCAACGCTGTTTTCTTATATGACGTCTTAGCATGCATTTATCTTCTTTTCACAATGAGTCTAACATTATAGAATAGATTATTTGAGTTGTTTTTCACTTTTTATAAATCAATGTAGCTCCATCAACACAACCCTATAGTTGCATCGAAATCAGTATATATTCTCACTTATATTAATCATACACACCAATAAGACCAAGTTCGATAACTCAACCAGAGTTTTAAAGTAAAACACATATCGAGTCTGACTAATGAACGTAAAGAAAACTGTATACCAACTACCGATAAAAAACTATCTTTCGTCATACCTATAGAATACTAAAAAGCGTTGCACCATACTTTACTAAGCTCTAAACCATTCACTGCAATACATTGCTATTTGGGTACATAATACTATTCTTCGCAATTTTTTTCCCAGAAATAGTTTACATACTACTTTTCATTAACCGAAATATTTTTCCTTCTTTCTCAAATATTCAGAAACTAAAGCAACACATAGCCAAAAACTTTGTATTCCTAGTTCAGCCTTGGTACTTTTTTTTCAGTCTAGGTTTTCTCAAAACATGATTGCACACTGCTCAGCATAAAAAATCGTATAAAAGCTCATAATTTTATTCATAAGCTCAACACACCCGGTAGAACAACATTTATTTCACTACTTTAGCCACATGCAATATCGATTCGCTATTCACTCTATTCATTTGTACCATGTCTTTACCTCCCATTATTCATTTAGACACCCAATACGCTAGATCTCTCGAAAGAATGCATCGGAAATATTAAAACACAATCTCTGGCTGACGCGTTACAACACAACACAGTCAGTCTCATTCACTTTTTATTTATATCTAGTTTTTACATGACCTTTTTCATCTAGACACTCAACACACTCGATATCGGTTCGAATCGAATCGGTGATCAAGGCGCACAATATCTTGCCAATACTCTACGAATCAACAAAGTAACAACAAGACTTGTTCTTCTCTCTCTTCACTTCACTTCATCATTCACGCACTTCTCATATAGACACTCATCAAACTCGACCTCGGATTCAATCAAATCGGTGTTAAAGGAGCACAAGATCTTGCTAATGCTCTTCAAATCAATAAAGTAACAATAATAGTTTTTCTTTTTCCTCTTCACTTCACTTTATCAATCACACACTTTTCACACAGACACTCACCACACTCCATCTCGAACACAATGAAATTCGCGATAAAGGAGCCGAAGGCTTGGCCGATGCTCTAGAAATCAACAAAGTAACAACAATACTTTCCTGCTTTCTCTTCACTTCACTTCATCATTCACCCAGACACTAACCACACTCAACCTTTACCATAATAAAATCGGTGCTAAAGGAGCACAACATCTTGCTAATGCTCTTCAGATCAATAAAGTAGCAACAATACTTGTTCTTCCTCCTCTTCACTTCACTTCATCATTCACACACTTTTTACACAGACACTCACCATACTCAATCTCGAATGGAATGAAATCGGTATTAGTGGTGCAGAAGATTTTGCGAATGCTCTACAAATCAATAAAGTAGCAACAATACTTGTTCTTCCTCCTCTTCACTTCACTTCATCATTTACACACTTCTCACACAGACACTTACTACCCTCAACCTCATAGCCAATGAAATCGATGATAAAGGAGCACAACATCTTGCAAATGCTTTACAAACCAACAAAGTAACAACAATACTTGTTCTTCTTCCTCTTCAACTTCACTTCATCACTGAAACACTTTTCGTACAGACACTGATCATACTCGATCTCGGACAAAATCAAATCCGCGATGAAGGAGCACGAGGCTTGGCCGATGCTCTAGAAATCAACAAAGTAACAACAATACTTGTTCTTGTTTTTCAGCACTTCACTTCACTATTCATCCACTTTTTACACAGACACTCACCATCCTCAAACTCGCAGAGAATCGAGTTCGTGCTAAAGGAGCACAAGATCTTGCTAATGCTCTTCAAAGCAACAAAGTAACAACAATAATCATTCTTCTTCACTTCACTTTATCATTCACAAACTTCTCATCTAGGTACTCACCATACTCGATCTCAGATACAATGACATTGGTGCTAAAGGAGCACAAGATTTTGCTAATGCTCTACGAATCAATAAAGTAACAACAATACTCATTCCCCTTTACTTCACTTCATCATCTACACATTTTTCACACAGACACTCACCACACTCATCCTGGGTGGCAATGACATTAGTGATCAAGGAGCACAAGATCTTGCCAATGCTCTACAAATCAACAAAGTAACAATAATACTTGTTCTACTTCTTCTTCATTTCACCTCATTATTCACACGCTTTTCATACAGACAATCATCACCCTGGACCTTTGTAACAATAAAATCAGTGATCAAGGAGCACGAGATCTTGCCAATGCTCTAAATATCAACAAAGTAACAATAATACTTGTTCTACTTCTTCTTCACTTTACCTCATCATTCACACACTTTTCATATAGACACTCATGACACTCGACCTTGATGAAAATGAAATCGGTGCTAAAGGGACACAACATATTGCCAATGCACTACAAACCAACAAAGTATCAACAATACTTGATCTTCTTCTTCACTTCACTTCACTTCATCATTCACACAGACACTTACCACACTCAACCTTAGTTGGAATAAAATCGGTACTAAAGGAGTACAAGATCTTGCTAATGCTCTACAAATCAACAAAGTAACAGCAATACGTTTTTGTGTTCCTCTGCACATCACTCCATCATTCTTATTTTTTTTACACAGACACTCACCACACTCAAGCTCGAAAGCAATGAAATCGGTGTTATCGGAGCACAAGATCTTGCCGATGCTCTCAAAATCAATAAAGTAACAATAATACTTGTTCTTCTTCTTCTTCACTTCACTTCATCATCTACACACTTCTCACATAGACACTCACAACACTCAACCTCGAGCGCAATGGAATCCGGGATCAAGGTGCTCAATATCTTGCCAACGCTCTGCAAATCAACCAAGTAACAACAAAGCTTGTTCTTCTTCTTCTTCATTTCACTTCATCGTTCACATACTATCC
>CAJNOI010000015.1:157635-197719 GCA_905250115.1 Adineta steineri | reverse complement strand
TTCTTCATTTCACTTCATCGTTCACATACTATCCACACAGACACTCATCACACTCGACCTCGATCAGAATCAAATCGGCGATCAAGGTGCACAAGATCTTGCTAATGCTCTAAAAGTCAACAAAGTAACAATAATACTTGTTCTTCTTCTTCTTCGTCTTTACTGCACCTCATTATTCTCACACTTTTCACGCAGACACTCACCACACTCAACCTCAGCGGCAATGGAATCAATGATGACGGAGCACAAGATCTTGCCAATACTCTACTAATCAACAAAGTAACAACAATACTTACTCTTCTTTTTCTTCAATTTATTTCATTATCTATACACTTTTCCCATAGACACTGGCCGCAATCAACCTCGAATACAATTTGATCGGTGATCAAGGAGCAGAAGATCTCGCCAATGCTCTGCAGATCAACAAAGTAACAACAGTATTTTTTCTTCTTCTTCTTCTTAATTTCACTTCATTATTCACATAGACGCTCACGACACTCGGGCTCGGTGGCAATCAAATCGATGTAGACGGAAAGAAACAACTTCGGAAAATATGTGAGAAAGATATAGAACTGAAAATAACTTATTGGTGAAAATTATTACTAATGGTGGCAACCACAACAAGAAAGCTTTTACTTTTAATTTTTGCAAGATTTTATATCGATTTAACAAATATATGTGATATCTTATAGCAATAATTTTTTTTTTCTTGTGTCCACAGTTTGGAGAGAGTTCAGAGTTGTGGCGATTGTTGTAAGTGTAGCAAGTAAAGCTCGATCGAAAGTATCATTTTTGCTGCGATGTTACTTGAATCACTGATTGGTGGCTGTCTAGTAGTAGTTTCTTAACAGGGAGGAATGAGAAAAAGGAAATTTATGAACTACTGTGTGTGTGTTTTTACCGTAGGGTTTTAACAATAAAGGCATTTCTACATTTAGAAATTGATAGTGATTATATCTAAAGGAAGAAATAGCCATGACTTTGTTCACCGAATGCATCTGAGTTTGTTTTCCTAGGATTAGTTTCATTTTAAGTACTAGCAAAACATTAGAGAGACGAAAGCAGCTCGAAACGTGCAAGGTTGCAGTACGTTAGTGACAAGTTGTCAGCATATCGGTGCCTGTTTATACGAAATGAAGACCTCTCATGCAATATTTTATGTATGAAAAATTAATTAGCTATCACAACTTCTGAAGATTTTAAATTCTATACATCTAATTTTATCGATCTATTTAGTTTTTGAGCAACTGGACTTTTGTATCCTTTCGATATTGACGGGTAGAGTTTTGTACCGCAATATTTTGGAAAGTATACATTGGATTCTGTTTAATGTTCTGGAGTTATTAATGACTCCTAGATAAATCTGTACATAAATTGTATAACTGAACTCTTGGTTTGAAGGGATATTATAAGAAAAGTAATATTTTCAGTACAAATTTAGGCAAACGAGTAAAACTCCTCATTCATATATCGTAAACATAGGCAAATACGAAGTTTTATTTTTTGAAGAATGATTTACTTTAAACTAAAATGAAGTAAGCAAACAGTTGAAAATGATAGATATATTCTCATCATGAGAATTGCAACTGAATTTCAGTAATCTAAAAGTGTATCTTCAACTAATCTTCATACCATGCAACTCTTAGTACTATAATCCCAATGAAGATGATTTTGATTTCTACTTTAAATAAAACTGAACATTCAATTCTCCATACAAAGAATACGACGGATATTTTAATACATCATTGATTATTATTGTACACATAATGAATTATTTTATCTTGGGTGAGTCTTACAATACTTTATATATATCACAGAGCTTTGATTTTTATAGGCTGAGATGTATATAGACAAACTGATGTGTTCTCTTTCTCTTTCAAATGAATAATACATGAATACCATAAATAATTCTCAATTCAGTAAAAATTTTAGTTTATCTGACTATACTTTAACTGAAGAAGAATTAGTAATATATATATCCATGAATATTTGGTTTTATTATGATACATTTAAAAAGAACTATGAGAATCCCTTTATAAGATTGAATGGTGATTTGTTTTCTGCAGTATCTTGTTTGAAATTGCTTAATCATGATGAAAAATATAAAAGTCAAAGTGTACTTGTGCATCTACGAGACTACTACTTCTTTTGAATATGACTTCTTCTGCTAAATCCGTCTCATACAAATTTCAAGGATTCGTTCTTCGTTAATTCTTCAATAAATTGCTATTGATAAATAATGAAGTAAAAGTTCTAATTGAATTTATTTTCAACAAACTAAATATTTATACATATCGCAGTTTTCTTAACTTTTTCTTCATCATAAAATGCCTCGTTCAACACTATACCAATTCAATTTCATGTAAGTTATTCTTGTTTAGATTGTTTTAATTCCAGATCACTATTTAAGATGATATGTTTTTTTTTCTTCTGTTTTTATTACAGGGAACACTCTCGTAAAGAATTATTATTTATAGAGTTGTTCACTGTACGCGCGCCTGAGATACTAGAAAATAAAATTAATTTACAAGTAATTGAACAAAATATTCTTTTATTTATTTATTTATCAACTATTCATTATAAGTTCTTTTTTTACAACCTCAATACGTTCTTTCACACTTTTGAGATGAGGATGAGTTGGAGGTAAGGCACTTTGCAGTATGTTCAGAGTACGTTCAAAATATGATAGTGCTTTGGAATAATCTTTCATATTTTGACATACAAAACCAATATTGTTGTACGAAGCAGCTAAATCAGGATGATTCGAAGGAAGAATTTTTTGTCGAATTTCAAGTGCTTTTTCGTGAGATGAAAGTGCTTTCGAGTACTCTCCCATCTTGGCACACGCCATACCGACGTTGTTATATGAAGTAGCCAAATCAGAATGATTTGAAGGAAGAGTTTTCTGTCGAATTTCAAGTGCTATTTCATGATATGGAAGTGCTTTCGAGTACTCTCCCGTCTTGGCATACACCAAGGCAATGTTGTCGTATGAAGTAGCCAATAAAGGATGATTTGAAAGAAAAGCTTTTTGTCGAATTTCCAGTGCTTTTCCGTGGTATGAAAGTGCTGTCGAGAACTCTCTCATGTTCTCATACACCAAGGCGATGTTGTTGTATGATGTAGATAGTAAAGGATGATTTGAAGGAAGAATGTTTTTGAGAATTTCAAGTACTTTTTCGTAAAATGATAATGCTTTTGAGTATCGTCTTATGTTGTTATACACATTACCGATTTTGTTGTATGAAGTAGCCAGTAAAGGGTGATTTGAAGGAAGAGTTCTTTGTCGAATTTCAAGTCCTTGCTCGTAATACCAAATAGTCTTTTCATAATCACCTTCTTCATTTTTGGCATATCCCAGCTGATTATAATAATGCACTTTTTCATCGTCATCAGATGTGTGTTCCAGTAATACGTTATAAAGTTCTTCAGCTTCATTAAATTGACCAAGTTGAAGCAATAAGTTACCCAACTTTTTCCATCCGGTACTGCCACCAGCTTCTTCTCGTATCCGATCTGTAAGTAATCGTAGTTGATGATCATCATCTGATATTAATTCTAATTCAACTTGATAAAGTTGATTCTTATTGTCCATTTGTTTAATTGCACTCACTCGAAACACGGTGTGCATTGAGAAAAGAATTTCGTCTTCTTTCTTAATAAAACTCTCCTCTTCGATAGAGGCAAATGGTGCTGATTTAACAGAAGGATCAATGGACATTATAAAGAGAATGCCCACCATGTCAGGTTTTGATGAAGCACGTTGAGCGAATTCGAGGTGCACATCTTTAGTTTTATTGGTGGATAAGAAATTGTTAAATGACATGAATCCACCTATCGTTTTTTGAAGTTTTTCAAAGTCTGATTGCATAAGACCTTGTCCTCGATAAACTACAAAAGATTTTCCATCATAAGCACTGATCTGTTGTTCATACAACCGTTGAATCTGTTGATGCACGTCACGTAGAAAGAAACCCATGTTAATGATCATATCGACATCCAAAATTCGAAGTGCTTGATTGAGCATTTTGTAAGTAAAACATTCGCGTGTATACCACCATATTGCTTGTTGTGGATCATAGTCACGTTCAAATTCATTAATCACTTGTAATTCAGTTGGATTATCACCAAAAACTTCGCGGGAACAAGCTGCTAAGTCACTGATTGCCTTGCGATCACATTCGATATCAAGGAGGATTTCCTTGAATGTCAGTGTATAGATAAACGTTGGGTCCAACTGATTTACATTATCAGTTGAAGCCATTTCATGTACCGTGAGAAAGCTGACGGCAGTCGAATCCTGGTCGCATTGCTTAACAGCCACTTGTAATGCTTGACATATTTCTTTGATATTTGTATGGACACCTTTGATTTTTGTCCAGTGTTGTGTCCATTCTTCATGTCTGGATTTATTATCACAGAAGATGTAAATTGAATCTAACCGGGGAATGTCATGAATTTCAGGAACCAAATGTTTGCCTAATGGGCTTGATATTATCACGAAGACTTGTTCCTTATCAACCTTGTTAAGTACTGGGATGCACTGATTCGGTTCAGTACATAACTTGACATCATTGACCACATTCTTCAATTGAGTGAGTGTATCTTGGCAATCCTTTTCTCCCTCGTCGATGTTCGCATCTACCCAGATGAGAAGGTAATTTTGTGCCATACGTTGTTGTAGTTGTTGAATATTTGATGATGCACCAGCATTTTGATTCGATTTTAATCCGCTCATTCTGATCTTGTCGTAATTTGTTGTTGAATGTGAACTTGTCAGTAGATATTGTTGTTTGAATGAAAAAAAGATCACCGCTCTTTTTTATATAGATAGTGATTGATTTTTTTCTCAATTTTTTAACGACTTTGAATGTGTGTGTTTTTTTCTTGCCACTCAAGGACTAACTTCACATGGTTACTTTTGAAAATAATATCGTACAGAGTAGAAAAACAGATCAAAGGAAACAAATTCATCGATGCGAAACTAGCACGACGGCCAATTATATTTTATTATTTTATTTTTATGGTTAAATATAGAATCTATGATCTTTTTTTACTTGCAAACTGAATTTTGGTAAAAAAATCAATATTTTCTATGAAACTTGTGAGTTGTGCGGGTATTAATAAAACTAGTCGCCTCCTCCATGATAATGATATGACAATCTTCAGTTATTCAACACTGTGCTCACCATCATGTTTATTTTTACTTATAAATGCTTTGCTTCGCATCGCATTAAAAATTGATATAGTAGTGTAATCATATGCATGCATCTTTACAACTAATATTATCAAACTTCCTAGCTGATTTATACATATAATAATACAGATACGATAACAATCAAATAATCAAAGTTAATTTTGTTATACAAAATACTTCGTTTTTCTCGTTAATCCATCTTTCTGCAATCTATATATATCTGTGCTGAAAATTTCATATAATAGACACAATGATTAATATAATTCAAGTAATGTTCAATAGTACTTCAGTTAATCTTCAACATAATTAAATATGATTATACTTAGCTAGTGATACATATATAGAGCACTCGATAATTTATTGATCATAAGAGATCCGATACTATAAACAAAAACAGAAAAAATATTTCATATATGATATTGATTTCTTTTTTTATTTTTTAGAATATAATAAAGATGCACACAATGGACGATCACTTCTTTGACACAGATATATATATATATATATACATGTATATACACATAAGCGTATAAAATTAAATGAAGAGTTTGAAATGTTTGATTATCATGAAAAAACAAATTTCATCTCGTGTTCCAATTATATCATGAATTAGATGTTAAATCAGTTAAACCATAAGGTTTAGTAGTAGTTTTTCCTGAACTTGTATGTTCACTACATGAATTAAGTAATGGTGTTGTTTGATCATATTGTTGATTTCTCATATTTTCAACAAATGAAACAAGTTCGGAATTATTATTATGTTTCACAGTTGTTGTTGGTGAGTCAAGAAACATAACTGAAGTTGTTTGTGTAATTGAACTAGCTCGTGGTCCAAGAGATTGACGTTGATAAGAAGTTAAATAATGGTCATCTTGTTCATCATTCATCAAGATTGAATTATGACGTAATTGATGATTTTGATTTGTCAATGGTATTTCTGATGATGAATAAGCACTACAAATACTTTGACGATAAGTACAAATATCCGATAAATTTGATGTTCGTTTTGGTGCAACTAATATTCTTGTATGACGTTTACCATTTGAATAAAAATGTTCATGTACACCTTGTGATGGACCATGAAGTAACATTAATTTTTTTGCACGTTTTGTTAAACGTTGAGATGATGTTGATGAAGAAAAAAATAAGAAATTATGACAACTAAATAAACGACGAAGTTCATGACGAAATACTCGACCAGTGAATGCATATAAGAAAAAATTTGAAGCTAAAATAAAATAAAAATTTTCTTTTTTTTCGTTGGATTTATTTATGCTATTAAACATACAATGATTTATATATTGAGATATTTCAGCTATAATTTTTCCTATTGCAATTCCTGCATTCATTGTTGATGAACGTTGTTCAACATCAGAATAAATCGCATCAATTAATTGCATTATTGATATTGGCATTGAACAAATACAAAATGCAAATGACACAGCTAATAACATTGTTGTTAAACGACGATTAACTCGTCGACATGCTAAAGTTTTTGTTGATGTATATTGTTGTTGTTGTTGATAAGGATTTGATGAACGTAATAGATTATATTTCTTTTTCTTTATTAATGTATTAGGATTATTATTTGTTGTTGATGTTGATGAAAATGCTATTGAATAATTTGTTGTATGATGATTGGAACTATTTTCATTCGAAATTTCTTGTTGCAGATATTTATTTGCATTACGTGCATTTAATAAACTTTTTATAATTAATATATTAAGTGTTATTAAAAGTGTAAATGGACAAAATGAATATTTAAATGAATCAATCCATGTAAAATATCTTATGAATAATGATTGAGTATTTAATGGTATACAATGAAGTACAGTTGGTGATAAATGAAATGTCCATAAGAAATGAGCGTTTAATAAGAAAAATATTGTAAATACAAGTAATAACATATAACGTGCACGTTTTATAGTACAAAGTTGACTAGCACGTAAAGGTTGAGAAACAGCAATATATCGTTCGAAGGTCATTGCAACTGTTATCCAAACGCTATTAATAGAAAAAAAGAATATTTTATTGTTTAGTATGATCTAACAACAACAAAATAACAACAACAACTTAACGATTTATATGTTTAATAAAAATGGTAATCCTTAACATTATTTAGGAAAAACACTATTATATTTCTTGATTTTCAACGGAAGGATTAACTAACATATTTACTCAACTGAAGTCGAACATGATTTTTATAAAGATAAACTAAAAAAAACTCTGTCACCGCTAGTTATGACATATATCCTCCTCTTGTAGATATGAGTAAAAATAAATATAATCAAATCTATAAATTACTTACCTACAATCAGCAAAAAAGAAAAATGCAAATGTGCCTAATTTACAGCACATATTACAAGCTAAAATTGGTCTTTGTTTATCTAATAATTCTAACCATCGATTTAAACAACCAATCCATAGAACAAATGTATCAGCAATAGCCAATGTTGCCATATAGAAACATGATGATGAATGTCGCATACGTCCTCGTCTCATAACAGCAAATGTTAGTGTATTACAAGTAGTACCAATTAATAATAAACATGGAAGAATAAATTCTTCACTACGTGAAGCAAATTGAACAAAGCGATTTTCAGAAATCAGATCAGAAGTTGGTGTTATCGTTGTACTGTTCATTCTTATTCGTTGTATTAATAATAAAATTATATTTACATCTTAATAACTAAAATATATACATATATATAAAGTGACAAAGCGAGAAAGTTATATGTGTAAATCGAGATATAATATATATATATGACGTTAAAATGATGATGATCATCATCATACGATCGATATCTTCCGCATTCGAATGCATTGTTCGAGAGGTGGTTGTCATCAATGAAGGTCTTCTATCGTGTACATACTTACACATAGTCGAGGGCAGCCTTTTTACGATACATTCATATAAGAGGTTAGAGGTTAGAATAAGCATATCAGAAGTTGGATCTCTACTTAATATATTTACTCAAGGAGGCATTCTATTCCTTTGAAGAAGACCTTTCAAAAAAAACACCGCTAGTTAAAACGAAAAGACTACACGAGCGTAATTTCATCTTGTTTAATAATCACGAGACGATAAGAAATATCCTAGATATTCTCCTTTCAACATATATGTATATAAATATATATATATATCTATAATAAGAAAAAATTTTTTTCTGCCTACATATATATATATATATATATAGTGTACATTTAGAGAAAAAAACCTTACGAATACTAGTAGTAATGAACTGTGACTCACCTTATTTTTAATCAACAATAGCCTTCTTTCTTTACATCAACTTGAAACTACATTGAATTACTAATATAATTAAATCAACATGCGTAGATAGAAAATAAATGTAAAAGTTTCATTCCAGATATTTCTAATGATTTTTTTCTTCTTCTTTTCTCACGGTTTATACTGTTGTTGTGTAGGGATAAAAAAATTTTTTAACCTTGCTTTTCTATAAATACAATGTTTAATAACTCAACTTATTCTACCTCATCATTGTTTCTCAAGTGTCAACAGATGCTGTCAAAAACACAAGTTAGAAAAAAAGGAAATTGTAAGAAAAGATTTATACACACTAGTTGTCATCAACAAAAAATATTTATAATAAAAAGATCCTTATTATGTCTTATGAATGCCTACAGTTTATTATTTCATATATATATATAAAAAGATTTTAATTAATAGTATGTACTAGGATAAAGAAAAAAAAGAAGATATTAGAGAATCTACTTAAACCTAAACAAATGTGACTTTATACAATTGATATTATAGATTCTATCATTGGACAAGTTAACCTTTGTAAAGTTCGTCCAACAATGATATCAAACGTCATGGTCATTCTTAACTTCATCATAAAAGAAAGAAAAAGAAGAGAGAAAAAAAAAAAGAAAAAATGATTTGATTTTTTTCTTTGAGTAAGCGCGGTAAGGAAGGAGATACATGGCCCTAGTAATAGATCAAACTACCACCAAAAATCAAATTATGATTTGATGGTCGTTCCGCGTACATTCATATACATAGAGTCCAATTACTCTCATTCATTTATTCATTCTTTTTTTTCCCTCATCGGCATATCTACTCCGGCGAACTGTGTATAGTCGGAAAACTGTTTCGCTATCCACATTACGCAACTAGACAAGCGCATCTTCTGTCCCTTTCTCTCCCTCTGTCTCTCTCTCTCTATGTCTTTCGCTCAATCCATTAGAATTCCTGCTTTCTCTCTCGTCTTTAATATGCATACTTCCATTTTCTTTTCTTTTGTCGGATGAATGGGCGTCTCATTTGTCTTTATAATACAGAATAAGTCGATGTACTCATCATCACTCGAAAGAATAAATGACAATGAAGAGATCAAAAAAATGTATCGAAAATCTACTCAAGATTATATATATATATATATATATGATTGCACAAGAGCTCATCATTTTCTCATAGTTGACTGAATAAACAAATGTGAAATCAGTGAAACTTATACTAAGATACTCATTTATCAATCATCACCTTTCCTAATTATACAAACTTCCATAGTCTGTAGATCGATTGACAACGATCAATGCCAGACATGATATTATATACATGTGCTATTGAGACAATTTTTATATAAATTATCCTATTTCATCGTGTCTACGACAACTAGAGGTGTATATTTTGGATAAACAGACGAGGTCGTATTTATTAAGATAAAGAAAAAAAATATCAATTACGTTAGTGTGTGCCTACGAGCCAATACAGACATGACACAAGTCAGTAAATGAAGAGGGAGTATAGAGAATGCTGGTGGTACTGAATAATCGATAATAAACTAACGATTATTAATTTATATTTACATATATATATATATCGTAATGTATATTCCAACAAAACTAAGCGAATCAAGACGTCGTCCATAGATAAAGAAAAATAACTGGGAAAAAAAGATATCTTCTTGTTTTTCAACAAAACATAGAAAACGATATATTTGATTATAATCATCATTTTTGAATATTGAACAGACTAATAATAAATTAGAAATATTTTCTTTGTTTTATCGATAAACAACTGAATTGTACTACATTAAATAAAAATAAAAAGAATCAAATTAATATTTAATGTCAATATTTATTTAATTAACATTAGTTTTTTTCTCGGGAATTCGATAGTAAGGAGAATCTCTTATTTATTATTTCAGATATTTTATAAAGACCAAAAAAAAATTCTTCTTTTTCGTTTCTTTATGATATATGTAAAGGAAGTGATTGATACATGTATATATACATGTATGTACATGCTTTTTGTGTCAATGACAGACGTCAAGGTTGTTGTGCTCATCGACCAACTCCGATATAGATGAATGGGCGGACATATAAGACAAAGAAAAGAAAGATGATGTTGAACAGACTACAATGTCTTCAATAAACATATGTTCGAATATATAGTGGTATTAAATTGCATCATCACTATAGAGTGTGTACAACATGGTTGCTATCATCTATTCATTTAATGATCCGTTATAATATACTCAATTATACGGATACCATGTATTAAGGCTAGTCGGCATGGTGTTCAAGAATTTCTTTTGTCTACTCGATCTAGACAATCAAATATATATATATATATGATTACAAACACAATATAATATTGATTGAACAAAAGATAGGCGAGCGAAATGTATTTATAAGATGTTTTAAACTATACTTTACAGTAAAATGCATAAATTATTTTAAAAAATAAATCTCTACTATTAAATAAGATCTAGTCTACCATATTTATGATTATCGTTAAGTTATATACAACAAAAAGTTAATTATAAAATGTTCATTGCTTGAAATTATTTTTAAATCTAAAAATTTTTGTTTTCTTTTTATTACGTTAAGTAAAATCTTAAATTGATAGTATCTATGAAAAATATTTCTATATATTGTATTGCTATTTAACGACCTTGAAGATGAGAAAAGAATCTAAGAAAAATGAGAACAAGATGTTGATCATTTAAATATGTATGATAATGTAATATAATAAATGAAATTTGATAATAACATTCTATCGGACAAGTTCGACATATTTTCTATATTTAATGCATATTCACAAAACATAACCGACCTTGATCGGTTGACTAGGTCAATATCGTTGTTATTTTAAAAGGTTATTGTAAATATAATGATTGCATTGACTTTCTTTATGAATACAATCATAATTTATTACAATTAATTTCATCGTTAACCTCGTACACTTTATCAAATAGCCAGACAGACCCTGACAGGGTCAAATTATCATATCTAAACATTGCACTTTCTTTTTTAGCAACTATTTATTTAGTATCTATAGACAAGATATTTATGTCAACGTATATTTTATTTCTATTATTTATATTAGATGAGAATTTATCGAAAAAAAAACGATTACAAGGAGATGAAAATGTATTATATCTCATTTCAATCTTTTTTTTCCATGATAATTTTTTAAAACAGAACATGCATAAATTCAAACGCTTTTTCGTTAGAAAGAAAAAGAATCATTACATGTTATTGAATTATAAAATCCATGTAGATTTAATTCATTTCTATTGATTTATTATTTTTATTTTTTCTAATATTCTCTATATATTATTCAAAAATCGAATGTATTTGAAAATATATACTTAAAAATTACTATGAAATTTTAATACATCTACTAAAAAATCATCGTAAGTGAATGTATTCTATTGTGATTTCTAGGAAATATTTTATAAAAGTTTAATAGCAAGTACATTGAATAGAATTCTTCATTATCTATTCAAACCATTGGTTCGATTTTAAATATATATTTGAGATTGCAGAAAAGTATCACATATACATTAGTCGGTGGCACGACAGTTGGGTCCCTATACGGAATCTTTCGATAGTATCAATGGTCAGCTATTCTTAGTAAAACAAATAATTTTCCGAAATATATTTCGTTCATTTATGTAATCGATACAATTGCTTGTGTACTTATCTGTCATCCTTATTACAAAATGTCAGTTGTAAAAACCTCCAGAACACTTACACTTTCCCTAGTATCTTCTTTTCATTTGTTTACAAGAGAAATGTATTTTAAAAGAGCACGCGTTCTGTTTAATTTTTGATGTTAATGTTATTCTGGTGAAGTAAAACTACTTTATTGTGTTCTCTAATTTCTTCTGTATATCTGGGGCTCAATTGTCTAGGGGCTCAGTTGTCGAGGGCTTAACTGTCGGTGTACCATATTAGTCTTATAATTTAGAATATTATTGTATGGTAGAAAATTGTAAAAGATAATAGTTCGATATCATGCAATCATTTTTTGTTTTGCGATGTGTATTTCTTCCTTTAACTATCTTGTTCTCTCATAACAAAGTACGTTTCAATTTCCTTTCGTCTGTTCATATGATCCACTACTCTGTCTTTCATTTTCTCATTATACTTTCCAACCTTTTGTCTGATTGTTTCTCTATCATTATTATATTTATTATAAATACAGATGAATGAGACGTATATAATCGTTTCTTTTATTCATCATAGAAAAGCATTTAAGATAATGACGAACATACGTCACCATCATAAAACGTCATCATCATAAAGAACTTTCAATGAAAATGAAGGTTCAAATTTCTTTTTTAACTGTTTAGTTAGCACTGTTTCTTTAGATGTCTCGAATAATGAACTCTTATAACAGTCGAATGATTATGACTCAATTTATAATGGAATGCAAATATTAATAAAACGGTAATAATCATAACGTTTATAATATAAATATATTGGATTTGTAAAATATAGTGTTAATACATTTTAATCAGGTTAATTAAATTTAAGGTCTTAAAAGGATAAGATTTTTATTCAAAATTCAGCTATATTTCGATGATACGTTTTTTTCTGAAGAAAAATCAAAACTTTGATTCGCATAATATATTGTAGACAGAGTTGATAATAGAATTAATCTTGTTTTGATTGTTCTGTACAAATTATTCTTCGAGGAAGTTTATTCATCGATATTTTCATCTGTTTGAGAGAAACTCTGATCATGATAATAATAATAGAAAAATAAGGTAAAAACTATGCATTTTTCCAATGAGTACTATATTCATTAAAATTTATGGCAGTTCTTTTTTTTTCAAATACCGTTTAATAATTAAAAACAACAAACAGCAGGAACTCCACATATTTTCAACACTACATAATAACTAATCTTTTTCACAAACACTTACTAGAAAGTTAAGTTGAAATCACAACCTAAACAAATTTTTAAAAGTTCTTCGATATCAATAAAATATAATGTGAAAAGAGATGGTATAACGAAAGTATCTTTCAAAAACTGAAGGTTTTAAACTCAGAGCTGGGCGAGTACGGACTTTCCCGAGTACGAGTGCGTGTACGAGTATCAAGCCCCCTCGAGTACGAGTACGAGTACGAGTACGAGTACCAGCAAAATCGTACTTGAGTACGAGTACTTCGAGTACTTTGCCCAGCTCTGTTTAAACTAGATGCCATTTATATAATTACTTTGTTTTATTTACGATTAGTAACTGCAGTATTTTTGAATACCCATCTATTATAATATTTCAATTTTCTTTTTGGCAAAATAAGAGAAAACAGAAGGTGCCACGCCTCCTAAGAAACAAAACAAACCCTTTTCATTTCTATGATAAAATATTTTTATTTTTACATACAACCAGAACAGCTGTTCGTTATGTTCTTTGTAAAAATAAAATAAAAGATGTATGACTTCGTAGAGCATCATTATAAAAGGTAAATCGATATATATGAAGAGTAATATAATACATTGTTTTAATTTCATTCATTTACCGTTAATAAAATAATAGGTAAGAGAAATTCTCAAGTGTAATTATATGCTGAGCATCATATTTTTCATATATAGAAAATATATGATATACTCTATAATTAAGAATTCTACTTATAGACAATTTTTTAATAGTCACCTCCTTTTCTTACACTTTATTTCTTTGAATTTCATGGAAAATAGCGTAAAAGGAAATGATAAATTCGAAGAACTTTAATAATGAAAGTGTAAATATAGAGATTAACAAACTAAGAGTTAATAACAGAGAATAATTGCAGTCAAGTACTTAGGTATTAAAAATAAAGCTTTTAACCCTTATAGTCGCGACTTTTTTACTGAAAAATCCGAACTTTTTAATAATCCTTAGTTGTATACGAAGAAAGAACATCTGAGTCAAAAAAATGTTAGTAGTTTATCGTCTATAATAATCTGATTTAAAAGCTATTCATAATTTCTTGAAATTACGGCTATGAAAATGTGTAAGATCGATTATTGAAATTTTTAATAATTATTCCAGGAAGAACATTTTCGGTTCGTTCTTAACTTTATCTTTTAGTATTCAAATGATAGCTAGCTATAGAACGAGTGATACATGCTTAATCCAAACAAAAGAATTTAGATGTGTAATGTTAACAGGCAGAAAGAAAACGAAGAAGTATTGCACTTGTGATATCGCCTAATAAATGATAAAAAGATGTTCTAAACAATTCAAGAATGTCTTGTTATGCGGATCTTAATTTTGTCTTTTGAGCTCTTTTAGTAATAGAATTACTATGTCTAGCAGTTATTTTGCATTACTCTTTGATGTTGTTTCAGTAGCAGGGTGAGAGAACAAAGAGTACTGACCCTATCATTCTCACCCTTATAAATTCAATTCACATTCAATCAGTCTGCTAGATATTAAAAAATAAATTAAAAAAAAGGCAAATTATATATTCGACAAAGTACTTTTTCTTTCCGATATTTTTCATTTAATTTAGTCACATTAGTTTTTCAACTAATAGAAAAAGATTTTTATATTATAACAATATATAATTATACTTGATAATAAATATTAACTTATAAAAGTAGAAACAATTTCAAAATAGACCTTGAATGTAGATGTATGTATGTATTTGGAAAATAACGTCACCGGAAACGAAGGTCATGCCGATTCTCGGAAATATAATTGTAAGAAAAAACACGTACTCTTTTTTCTAATATTTTAATTTGTTGAAAACAAATCTTTTTTTCTTAAGTGCATATTCTAGTCTTTTTTATTTGAACTTCATTTTCTTCATAATTTTAATCATAACATGCTAATAAATATTTTATTTTTATTCGTAATGGGATATTTTAGATGAATAGGAAAAATAACGTATTGTCTATTCGTTTCCTATTTCTATTAAAAATATCCTTCGATTAAATCTAATTATCGAAATTATTTGTATTATAATTAATATTTTGTTTTTTTGTCAATCAATAGATAGATAGATAGATAGATTATTTATCGAAGACAATTTTCTCGTTCTTATCGCCATTTCATATTGTTCGCTTGTTGCAAGAATTAGTTCTCAATAATTGATGACAGTAACGAGTCTATATAAATTCTTGAGCGTGTGTTTTACTGATGTCTGTATTGATGACATGTCGAATGATAAAAACCTATCACATCTACTGTCATAGATGTATAATTTCTTTTTTGTAGTATTCATAAATGTTTCTTATCAATACAAATGCACATTCAGTATTATTCGGTGTTCAACTGCAGAATACATTATAGATTCAATTATTTCTTATTAAGTTCATCTATAGGAAGTTACACATCTTTGAAGCAGGAAGAGAAAATAACAAATAAGATTGAATAGAACTGAAAGATAGTCAATTTTTCTTTTATTATTCGATGTCACAACTCCATTTTTGACCTCATTGACTGCATGTCAAATACGTAATTCTTTTTATTTTTAATGATTGTACCGATGAGTATAGAGAAAGACATTTTCTTTTGCTTTTTAGATTTAGTTTAATCATTAATCAAACTCATCCAATGAAATGACATTATAGATCTATTTCTACAACAGGAAAAGTATAATATTATACATATAGCGTGTTTTATTTAGTCAATTGTTTCCGGGACATTGCATTTATACACGTATATTTCATAAAGAACGTGCTTTTAAATTGTTAGATTTATTAGTGTATATCATCTAATTTTTTCTTCTCGTTTTGTATCTCTATATTTAACTATCAATAGGGTGTTTATTGCACTATTATTAATTTCAGTTCATATGGGAATACAGAACAATAAAATATGATTAAAAAAGACAACACAACAATAAGAAAATTCATTCTTATTCAAAATCATCTAAAAGACATACTCATCAACGAGGAAAAATACAGATTCCCTGTGTTCAATACATCCTTTCTGTTTTTTAGTTAGTTTCATATTAATATGATCTCTTATTTCCTATTTGCTTTTCATGAGGAAGTAGAAAAAACAATTTTTCTTCTTCTCTCTCTCTTCTGAAGCCATTCTCGTTTTTTTTGTGTCTAGAGATAGCACATACTTAATATGCAATAGCAGTAAATATGTTTCTTCAAAAAAGTTTGTAAGTATCCGATTTGCTTTTATAAATCAATACGTTTTTATTATTGACAAAATAACAAAAACATTACAATTTAGCTTTAAAGAAAATATGCATATCATGTTTTTGGTAATAGGACAAAAACTGTAATATTTTATTTAATGACTTTATAGATTAGATATATAATAGGCTTTATTAAGAACAAGTAAATTTTTTCTTCATAGAATAACAAAACTGTCTATATGACGTTTAACTTGTCATAGTTTTCATTTAAACGATAAATTAACAGCATATTAAACCATTTTCTTTTTGTTTTTCCGTATATCTATAAAAACTGACACATGTCCTTTTATTCTTTATTATATTATCTATTGGCATGTTATCCATCAATTTAATTTGATTTTCTTTTTTTATGTGTATAACCATGCCATTGTAATTTAGTGGAAAAAAAAGGAGACAAATATTTATCTGATAAGAAAGTAAAGTAGAAAAGAAAAAGATAATAGTTCTTACAAAAACCTACATATACATCTTCCGCATAAAAATCGGATATCCTGTTATTTTCATTCAGTTCAAAAGACTTAATTGTATGTATGTCATTATCTTATCTTGTGATTTTATAATAGCAATAAAAAAAGATTTGAGGTGAATTGATATAGAAAAAAAAGTGTAAAGGTACAAAACATTATTTTCTTAATAATATATAAAAAAATATCAAAAGACGAAGAGATATATTTTATTATGCTTGACTGCGAAGAGTTATTTCTTAGAGTTCATTGTGTTGAGAAATTAGTGACTTTTTTTATTATAGAAAATTCTTTTTGATAGTGATAATTTTCATATATATTTTCCTTTAAGATGAATATTTACCGTCCTACTTTCTTTTTAGATGATATAAAGAAAAACAATATAGAAATTAAATCCATATGAATAATGAAACAGACAGTCCTGCCTTATTGGCATTTATTTCTCGTATTGAAATTGTAACATTACCAATATTAATCATCTTTGGTAGTATATGTAATATTACAACGTTCATTGTGATGCGTCGAAGACGTATGCGTGTATCATCAACTTGTTTTTATATGGCAGCATTAGCTGTTACGGATACACTTGTTTTATGGACAGGTTGTCTTAATCAATGGTTTTATCTTATTCAAATTCCAACTGTTGTTGCTAATTCAAATTTTACTTGTAAATTAGTTTCATTTTTATTTGTTTTTTTTGCTGATGCAAGGTAAAATTATTTAACAAAATAATTACAATCTTTTTTTATTGTTATGTAGCGTATGGATTATTGTATGTATGTCATTTGAACGTTATTTTGCTGTTTCACATCCGCTACGTGCATCACAAATGTGTACAACAAAACGAGCGAAATGGGTAAGAAATAATTCTATATCTAAAGTAAAAATCTTCTTATTACCCTTATCAATATTAATATAAATGATTCAATGACCTTTGTAGTTCTTAGAATAAATGGAAAACAAACAAAATAAATATATTTTATTTACATAAAGTATTCATTTCAAATACATTCTAAAAATAGATAGAACATAATATTTATGAATGATCCTAATTAACATTAGAAATAATTCTAATGTTATATTTTGTTTTCAAAGTATAGAGTATCATAGAGTAGTTATATTCAGCTTTCTTATTAATTATGAAACTTTTGTTATAATAAGAAAAATAGAGAGTCTATCCGATGAAAGTATACAAAGGCAAATCAGTTTATCTATTAATGCATGGGTAATCTGGATGGACTTATCCTATAGAAAAAAAAACAATCGATATAATGAAAATTATTATTTGAGTATGGTTTTTAATCTAAAGAGACAAGTCATATAAGCTATATGCCCATTCTGATTGTTAACAATAAATTCCTAGTGTATCTTGTATCCAGAAAAACAATGTGATAGTAATGAAATGAAGAACTAAAAGAATTATTAGATAGAAATGGCATAGATCAAAGTTACAGTAGTTTTCTGGAACAATAAAAACTGATTCAAATAGATAAGTCATGTGAATATTCTCTATACCTTTTTACTTTTATTTCCGGTACTATACGATTATACATGCTTGTTCAAGCATATGTAATGAACAAACTAGTTTTTAGATAAAAACTGTTAATTTTCTAGAATCTTGAAATTTATTGTGTCTCTTGTTCTTTAATGAGTATTTCAGCTCAAAAGATTTTCTAGGTATATATTATAAATTTGATAATACAAATAAGATAATAGGTAAAAAATGTTTTTTTCCCCCGCATTATGAACAATGTCATTCGGAAGATATAAATCGTTTTAAGAATATCAATGACGTCATCTAAAATATTTATACTCTTGTAACTAATATGAGATTTTTAATGAATGCTACAATAATTTGTCTAAGCTCTAAATGTCAGAATGTCTACGATTTATCAAAAGACAATGAGCGTTACGTGATCTATTCTTTAGGATAAGGGAAATAGACATTCCTGTCATATGTTGATTACACATTTTATAGGTCATTGAATATTATATTTTAATTCTTTCTTGATAAATTAAAAGTCTGATAGGATTTCCTTGGTAAAACTTCTATTAATAAATTTTTCAATTATAAAACATTATATATTGTTATTTAGGTTTTACTTGTTCTATTTATTGTATTTCTATTAATTGATGGTCATTTTTTATTAACATTGGAATTAGAAATAATCGATGGTCATTTTCGTATATGTCATGCAAAAATATGGGCACGACATTTTGTTGGAAAAATTTTTGTTTTTATTGATGCATTAAAATATTCTGCTATACCATTTTGTATTTTACTTATATTAAGTATACTTATAATACAACGAGTCTTTCGTGCTGAAGGTATAAGTGCTCAATTACAAAATCTTCGTCAATTACATAATTATCGTCAATATTCAGCTGGATCTAGTTTAAGTTGTACAACACATACATCAACATTAGCTGTTGGATCAACACAACCAAATTTATTAACAAGTAATACACGTGTTGGCCGACGTGTTACATTTATGCTTTTATCGGTTAGTATTGCATTTTGTGTTTTTTCTGCACCAATGTCACTTATGCAAATTGTACAAAGTATAATCAAACCTGGTTATTATGAAACACCGTTAGCTATTGGAAAAGCAGTTGCTGAATTATGTCAATATGTTAATCATTCATGTAATTTTTTCTTATATGCACTTACAGGACGTGTATTTCGTCGTGAATTTGTTCGATTATTTTTTCCAACACGTTTTGGTGGTAAACGAGGTTTATTAGCTGCTGGTACAGGCATGAATGGAATCGGTCTTAGTGCACGTGCAAATCTACTTCCTCAACCAGTTCCATCATCAAGTCGTCGTGGATCATTTTATTCAATGGATAATAATCGTTATGATGGCAATTTAGATCGATCAACGCGACGTTTAGCAACATTATATCCAATACAATATAAAAACGAAAGACATCAACAATCTAATCGATCATCTCCAGGAAGATCACCATATATATCATCAAATAATAGTCCATTATTAAAAGATAGATTTAATTATTCAACTATTGAAAAATCTTCTATACGAACAATAAGAAATGATGATAATAATAATATTTCATTAACTAATTTTTGGAATATGATTGGTAAAAAAAAAGAATTACAAACAACGAAAGATGATTCATTATTATCTCTTAAAGTATTAAAATTAAATAAACGTGTACCATCAACAGTGTGATATATATATATATCAAAAATGAAAAATTATTATACGACTTATTTTCTTATACAAAATTTTCTTGTTTGTTTTCTTTAAATTATCAAAGAAAATATTAACATAAATGTCTTGTTTTTTTACGACAACGGAAAACAGTGAATATTGACAAAATAGTCTAGGAATAAAAATAACTTTTATATAGAAAAGATGTTTTTGCACATATATATTTTAATTGAAAAGGAAGTAATCGTTAATACAGAAAAAACGATTTCAAGATCTTCAATAAATTGAAGAACTGAAGATGTATTAGACAAATTTTATTGAATAAGTTATTTTCTTAGTAACATATATATGATAGAAATCATGTATTTAAAATAACAGGTAAAAGTAACGTTTTACTGTCATCGTTACTATATTAACATTGTAAACCATGTGAGTAAATAAAATGTCGAAGGACGTAAAATATGATCTGAGTAAAAATACTTTTAGATTGTAAATTTTCCTTTAAACTGATATGGATATTTTATAGTACGTATCCAGTACCACTAATAAAAGCCGTTATGAGGCAGATATGTACAGGTGAAAATGTAAAATGCACTTATGCTTTCTTCATCTCTTATGTATAATAAAACCTCTTAGACGATTGCTTCAATATTTGACATTGTCTAACTCCATTTGTATACTTTTGAAGTATCCGAATAGGACTGCATTCTTTTATAGAAGATATATTACATTGCCGTTTTCTTCATACAAAATGATGTTTTATTCGAAAAAAAAGGAGAATATCTATATCAATAAATATATATATAACTGAAAAAGAACTCACTGTTATTTAGATATTATAAGAGAAATTTCGTGTAGAAAAATAGTCATAATTATGAAAATATAAAAACATCCATTCATGTAATTCTCATTTAAACAAGTGTATGAAAAGCTGAATATTCATTTTGAGTTACGGTTGTTGTCATTAATGGAACTGGTGAATTGTTATCATAGTATAGACTTCCTGAAATATTGAATAATTTATTAAGATTTTATGATTAATAAAATATTACATACTGTTTGATACACTTCTTGGTGAAGGTCGTGCTGCTTGATAACTATACTTTTGTTCTAATGGAGCACGTGGTGGTATTATTGGATCTAAAAATATATTAGATAAAAATTCAAATGATTAGTTATTTTATTGGAAAATATTACGTTCGATATATTGAGAAGTATCTAAAGTTGAACGACGTTTTGGATTATATGTGTCTATTTTTACTACACCTTCATTCCATTGTGAATAACATGAGCGTGTATCCACTGGTGATTCAAAACGAAAACGTATAAAACCGTGAACTGGTGCACGTGAACCTAATTCAAATTCAATTTCCTCATCATTTATTAAACGTATTGTACGAATTGTTGAACGTGGAAATGTATATTGTTTATCATGTCGTTGTTCAAGAATTAATTTATCCGCATCAAATATTAATTCACAATCACTGCCTGGTAAACATAAAACTTCTTGAGTTGCTAAATCAGCAAATTTAACACGATATCGCATTGCTAAATGAAAACGCAAAAAAAATAATATTAATATTTAATCATAAGTTGAAGAAAAAAACGTAGACATATCAATTTTTATTAGGAGAAATTTATTAAATAAGAAAATAAGATTCCGATCTTTCTAGTCTTATTATATCAATATTAATTACTATAAAAAAATGTCGACATTCTTTTATCACGTAAATAAGGATCTTTACTTACCAGAAGCTGATTCATACAACATATTTACAGATGGATTTTCATCTAGACGATCACTATTTGTCATATCCCATCCAGAATTATAAACACCATCAAGAAGTGTTTTCCATTGATTATAGTCATATATATGATCAAAACCAAGACGATGTTTTTTTCCACCAATTTTAAGTATAATTATATCTTTGGGTTCTTTTTTAACAATATTTCCATGTATTGAAGTTATTGAATGTAATCCTTTTAAGTCGATAACTTTACCATTAGGTTCCTGTAGATTATTTCTTGAATGTAATTCAAGTCGATTATGTTGTTTTTCGTCATTGTCAACAAATGATGAAAAGATACAATCATATTCAATCCATTTGTCCTTGAAATTTTATTTATCATAAATAGAAAAGATTTTAAAGAATATGAGAAAAAAAAACGTTTGTAATATACCCAAGAAAATGTACCATGTTTGGAATATTTTAATTGACAACGCTGTCGAATATTACGACGAGTAGATATCATACGATTTTCAAAATTTGCGTTATTCATAAGAGGTGTTATAAGGCACGAGAATCAAAAAAAAACTAACTCACAAATTATATTACAAAAAGGAAGAGAGAAAAATGTATGTGTAAAAGCAAAAAAGTAAATATTATAGCATGTCGTATCTTACATTTTATTCGTTTCTTATTCACCTGTATAAAACGTCAATGAAAACCGTTATATAAAATTTGACATAAGATAAATATAAAGTATATACCTTAACTGAAAAAGTTTAAATTGTATTTTATTGGTATAGAACGTAAATTTGTTTATTGTACATGCATCATAGAACTCTTTCAAATCTAAGCAATACTTATTTTTATTTTCTTTGATTAGCACTATAATATGCACACCTACTTAAAGAAGCTGATATAACCCCTTTTCATTCGATTTTAATTCAAGCAAATATATGTGTTCAATAATATACAGATGAATAGATCGATAAGTGACTATTGATATATTATGGGTTACAAATCCAAGAAAAATAACCTTGAAAATGAAAGAATAATAATACTTCAAATTAAAATTTCATCGAGAATTCTTTTTTTTCTTCTTCGTATTAATCTTGCGCCTTCTTTTTTTATATATCATACTATTACTAAGAAAATCTCTATCAATACAATTGTTTGTATTACTTTTTTCATTAATATTCTTATCATTTTCGTATAATTGATCTAATTCTATTTATATATATATATAATATTACTAATTTCTATGATATGTTTTTATTTGAATTATTAACGATAAAACAATGTTTAATGATCAACAATATATTATTCCTTCTATTTATAAATTAAAAATTAATCGAATCTATATACCAATATCGAAAATTTTTCAAAATATACATATGATGAACAGTTTGGTAAGATTATATTAGAATGTATTATTAATCCCTATGGAAATTATAGGACAAAGAAATACAATCTTCAAATGAAGAGACTAAATTTGACCGACAAAATCTAGTGAGTAGAAAAAAATTATGGAATCTTATTAACGGAAAAAACAAAATATTTACATTCTGATCTGATAGCATATATATTTATTATTATATAAATAACTGTAACGTTTTTTTATCTTAGATTGTTAATATTCCATCGGCAACACAAAGAACAAGATTCAATAAAAAGATTATACAACAATTAACAAAAGTAATAAGAAGAATTTTAATATTTGTGGTATTTAGATGCTAAGTATATCATCAATCAAGCACATTTACTATAATGTACAAATAAATTTCCATAATTATTTCTTTTTTTCGTTACAATGATTATATGATTTAGTTGTGTAATATGATGAGAAGTAATAGAAATAGTTTTTAATCTGACGGTAACGAAGAATTTTTTTGAATATAAAAAATTACATTTAGAATAATCTCAATCCAAAGCTATACGTCATTGTCTTTTTTTTCCTGACAAGTTGATTTAAATAAAATATATATATTTTTCTACGTAGTAATAAACATTAGTAACGATCTTTTTCCTTTCTGTCTGATAATGTAAATTAGTAATTGTGTCTGCTCGTCACATCTGTAAAAACATTTGCTTATCTTTTATTGATAAATTTGATAAATGAGTATTAAGTAAATCATTAATACTATTTATAGGCATTTAATAACGAACAATATCTTGCATCATTATCTATACCTGTTCAAGAACAACAAGTATCAATAGTACCATCATCATCATCTACACAAATTTCAATTGAGCATTTCATGAATAAGAAAAATAAAACAGATCCTACTCTTTCTTCTGTCATACAAATTGAACAATCACTATCTTTACCTCTCACACAACCGATTCCACATTCTATTATTAATAGCAAACCGACAACAAACAGAATTTTTAATGCAACAAATTCAACATATTTTCTACATTCATCAGAATACGTTAGTTTAACACCTGTAATAATTCGATTGAGAAAAGAAAAAAAATACTTCTTTTGTTTTTAAGATTAATTCTTCATCAAAAAAAACTTTAGAATTACTAAATACTAACGATGATAAATCATTCAATCATGTACGCTACTATCAAATCGGCAGTATTTTCACTTCAACAAGCACATTTATTATGCATCAAAATGAAGTTATTGCTCATGCAACTGCTTCTAACCCGTTTCTTTCAGACACTATTTTCATTATTATAATTGCAACTCTCACAATTATTATTCTTCTCTTTTGTTTCGGTTTCTTTTGTCTATGCCGTCGTACAACAAAACGTAATATATCGCCTTCATTTTATGGTAGTAGTTATACAGGGTTACATGGACATTCATTTACAATACCTATTGATGATGATGATTATCATCATCAACAAATTTCAAATCATAAAAATGATATTTCGTCATCGTCTATCCAAACAAAACCATCAATAAATCATCCTTCATTGATGAATGATAGAATACTTTTGCCACAAACAGTTGCTTTACATCATACTGCTAAACAAAAAGCTCAAATAAGTAAAAATAAACTGAAGAAGAAACGAGTTGGATTTTGTTGTTGTACATCGAAAAAAACTAAATCAACAATAGTCAATGCACAAACTCGAATAAAAAGAAATGATATGTAATTGTATTACGAGTATTTATTTGTATTCAAACCAAAAAATAATAATAATAAATAAATCAATGAATAAATAATAAGGTTGTTAATCCTCTTTTTCCGTTGGTTATTTTTAATTCATCTTTCATTTTTGTTTTGTCACATGTCAATCGTATTGATTGAGCTATCTGACATGTGTGACCGTTAAACATCCGGTCGATCCCTCCTCATATTGTGAGCGAGACAAAAGAGCAGAAAATAACTAATACTTTACGCCAGACTTCATTCTTCTTTTTCTCTCTCCCTCTCCCTCACTTTCCTCCTCACACTTCTTCTCTTGTCATCAAACAATAAGATGTCCTTGTTCGCTATGAAGTGATGAGTATATATATATATATACATGTAATAGTAATAAGTGCCACTTGTTATTATACAGAGATCATTCGTATTTTTTTAATTCAAATAAATAAACAATCAATAGAGAATTGCTTACAGTATGGTACATTTACTTTTTTTTCTTCTTCTCTCTTTCCTTGAATTGATTGACAATGTATATGATAGGACTGGGGATGGCGGCCATCTGCTTGCTTCTCCTTACTTAGTTATTCGATTCTTTCTCTTTTCTCTTTGGTGCAAAATGTCAATTGAGCGGTCACAAATATACAAGCTAATGTCAGTTAGATCTGTTCACAATCGATCATCGCTCAGCATGCAACATATAGCAAAATCGATATGTGGACATACAGGATCAGGTGTCTCTCTTTCTCTTCTTTTACCATAAGAAAACTCTGTGACTCCTAAGGGAAATGACAAAGATGAGGACATTATCCTTTTTCCTTCTAACTTTAGCATTTCACTCACTGTCTCTCACACACTCACACACATGTTACTTTAATCGTCAACATGCAAGCATCTAACCTTGACCCTAAACAATCTTCGCTGCATGTACAATGATTTATAACACAATTGTCCACTATGCTCATCAAAAGCAATCACTTTATACTAATCGACTTTTTTTTTTCACACTATCTATTGTCACATCACCTGACCATCTATGTACATATGTCGGTAGAAAATTCTGCTGTGTATGTTATTAAATTTGATGCTCATTACCTATTTGAGAGATCAACTTCACACAAACTAATAATGGTACCAGTCAACAGATGTATATTAAATGCATATACCTATGCATAATCAGTGAATAGATTCATTTATTCATTCATTTTTGCGCTTGTTCGCTCGTGCGCAAGTGCCTTGCGTAATCGTATCATCATCGAACCCAAACAAATATCCTTGATAATACAGGCACACGCATAGGGTTCGTAAAACAAAGTTACAAAGGCGGTCGGATGTACACATCGATGAGGATTATAAAAGCAATGCTTGCCAACTATCACCATACTAAACTCATTACTATTACATCATAAACCCTTATATGTTACTTCAACGGTAAACGTACGTATCTTATTCTTCTCTTTTTTTCTCAGTCTCTCGTCTTTTACTATCATATCATGAAATTGACCCTCGACCGGCCAGCTCTTCTCTGTCTCTCTCTCTATCCCCCGTGTGTAGTCTTTTTTTCAGATGATGATGATGAGCGATGAAAGCAAAGAAGAAAAAAAAGAAGTGGTTAGTTGAGTGCTTATTTAGTTGTTCAATTGAGAAGCCTGTATTCTTAATGGAATTCATCAAGAAGAATGAGACCAGTGAATGAAATTAAACGTGCACAAATTTTGTTTTGTTGTGGCAGACCTTTAAATGAACTCAAAAGAAGAGAAAAAAGGGTTTCATGAACATGAACAAACAAAACCGACAGATAATATTTGGTTCATAATATACTTAGTAGTCTAACAATAGGAAGAAAAAAAAAGTCAAAACAATATAAACAAAAGTGATACTGTAAGCTACAAATTTGTCAATTCTTTTCAAATTCAAAATACTTTCATGAATAACATTTGTTATATTCCTAGTTATTAAAACCATGAAAGAATTTATGATAATCATTACCAATATGATTTATATTTTTATATTAAACTAATCGAGATTTTCACACTAACTTAAGCAGTGAACAGATGGTAGATATAACATGTATGATTTATCCCTCGGAGAGATGTGTGACTAAAAAAGAAATTATCTCACATCATGTCGTGCTTGTTTATTAGATAGAAATAGATAAGAAATGTTGTTATATTTCATTATCGATTATTCCTCATTCTTTAATACTGATATATATAAATATATATATATGTATCTATCATATATACTAGTCAATCAATAAAACGGTTGTATTACGAGAATATGTATAAAGTATAAAAGATTCGTTGTGCTTGCATGCTTTTGTTTTATAGGTAAACAATTCAATAGCAGACGTAGAATTTCTCATGTTCAATGGTGTCTGAACAATCGATAGAAAGAAAAAGAGGGGAGAAAAGAAATACGACACGATGGCGTGTGACGCGACAAACACATACCGATAAAGATGTCTCGTTCGGCCCTGTTCAACGGATCAAGGTGACCCATCCAACAAAATCGAATGAAGGTAGTAATTTGTTCGACACGCGTCTTATTAGATAGTGCATGCATCTATTACACGTAGACACACGCAAACGGATAGTAATAAGATAGAAAAGATGCTCATGTCGACGTTCGTCCATCATCATCATCATAATCATTGGTCTGTGCATGTCTGCTCTCAACAACAGTCAAATATCATGTGTCTGTTCAAAAATGTTCGTACAGACATTAAATAAAACAACTAGTTCGTGATGTGAAAAGAAGATTCTTCGCATCGGTACCTATTTTTTTGTTCGATTGTACTAGATATTTGCCGAGATACGATTTGTGTTCCTAATTAGCTCATTGACACATACCCTTAGCATTTTTCTCTGTGTCTCTCTCCTTTTTTGCTTTACTTGCTTCACATATTCCGAACAGAGAGAGCGAGACAGAGAGAAAGAGAGAGAAGAAAAAAAAGAAAGAATAGAAGTTGAACAAAACGGGCGTCGAGAACGAGTCGGTCGTCGATGTATTTTTTTCTCTTCGCTTCTCTCTCTCTACCTCTCTCTTTCTCTCTTACAAACGAACGATTGTCCAGTTCATCGCCGGTTTAATATACACACATCTTTTTCCTTTCTTATTGGAATATATGATTGTATTTACGTATATGTCATGAAAAATTTTGTTAATGACATATTTAATATTCTATTTTATTTTTCAGATTTATATTTGTTTAGAAAATTTTTCAAATTCATTTTTATCTTCCTATGTATGTCTTCATTACATATCTCAATTCTTTGTACTTTATTGACAATTATATTTGCCGATAATAATAAAACATTTTATTTTACAAAATCCAATTATGACTTATGGTGTCAAGAAAATATTTTATCGAATTCATTATTTCTTTATTCAAATCGAATACCAATCGGAATCTATCGTACATCAAATATAAAATCTGTTACTTATCAACTTATCGATGATAATAATAATGGTTTATTTGAAATAAAAAGCAAACGTTTAGCTGATTTTTATTTTCTTATTATTAATATAACACGTCCATTTGATATTAATCGTGAATATCAAGATGTTTATAAACTACGTATTCAGGCAAATATTGTAACGACACAAGAAAATCAAAGTGAACAGACAGAAGTAAGAGTTTTATTTTATCATAGTTGTAAAACTTGTCTTTGTTCTCTAAATAGGTTCGTCTACATGTTGCTGATTCAAATGATAATGATGGAGTATTTGATATGGATATCTACGAACAAAATTTTACTCAACCTATCGAAATTGCTCAACCACTCTTACGTCTTCATGCTAGTGATGCTGATGAAATTCAACATGCACAAATTTTTTATGAATTAGCATCATCATTAAATGAAACATTTTCTCTTCATCCATTTACTGGTGATTTATATATAACCACAAAAGAAAATTTAAAATCAACTTATGAATTTGATGTCTATGCTTATGATCGTTATCAAAAACGTCTTGTTGATAATAATATGAAAACTAAAACACATGTTAAATTACATTTTAATCAAACGAAATTTCAATTGGAAAAATTTCAAACATTATCTAATCAAACAATTGAATATCGTGAACTTATATCATCCTATGATATACATATATATGAAAGAAAAACATTTCATTTATTAAATATTCATCAACCAATATTAACTATTGATATAAAACCAAATGAAAAATCTTATGAAATATTTTTCTTATTGAATTCATCGTTAAATACACAAAATTTATTTCTTAATCAAAATAATATTTATTTGAATAAATATCTTATTGAAGAATATAATCTACAATTAATGATATGTTTTAATAATTACAATCAATGTCAATATACAAATTATCGTTTAATACCATTAATTGATTTTAATTTTTATAATTTTCATTTTAAATCAATTGAAAATATTTATCTAGATGATAATTTACCTGTTGATTCATTTATAACACATATTCAACTGGATTATAAAAATCTTTATCAAGAACAATCGTTAATAATTAATTATAAATTATTAAATGATGAAAAAGATTTTCGATTTTATTTGGATTCAAAAACGGGTATTTTACGTCTCGCGGAACGTTTAGAATATCGAAATTATTCGCTTGATATACAAGCAAATATACAATTATTTAATCGGAAATATTCGATTGAAACAACGGTTAATATTAATGTTAAAGAAATCAATAAACATCGACCAATATTTCGAAATAATACATCAAATGAATTAGTTCAATTACCTTATCAATTTCAAGCATTTGATTTAGATCAAAATAAACAAACAAATGGACGTATAACATATCGTTTATGGAATTGTGAAACTTCTTGTCCATTTAGTATTGATCCAAATAATGGAACATTAATTTTAGTTAATAAAGAAGATTTTATTAAAAATAAGATTTATAATTTACAAATTATTGCTTTTGATTGGGGTCAACCAATAAGTTTGGAAAGTAGTATTGATATTCGTGTGAATTTATCACCAAGATTCAATAGAAGAGATTTAGGAAGAACAAGAGCATATTCAAGAAGATGGAGAAAAAAAATAACAGCAAACTTATTAACAACGACAATGAATACAATGGTTACAGAAAAAAGGTTAGATTCAATTAGGAAAACTTTCGAAATGAAGAGTAGTTATTAGAACAAAGAAAAACCACTTGTGATTTATTTGAGGTACAAAAACAATTTTCTTTGTCATGAAATATGAACTGTATAACATCTTAAACAAGAAAAACATGTTCTCTATCGATGTTTCTCATACCAGATGAGCATTTGTTTATTTGTATAATACATACTCGAAGTATACTAGATTAACCTCCGGTCACAATATTCCTATCAACTTTCCCATATTATTTATCTCTTCTTATTCATAATTAAATCTATTAATCTTATTTTCTAGTTCATATACAACAAATCTACCGTTAAATATCGATACAATCAATTTAAATATTGGTTTTCGTGAAAATTTTACTTCATATTATTTATCTGAAGATACCGAAATCAATCACATAATTGATTATTTAAAAATTGAATATGATTCATTTCCTATAAATATAAATAATGACCAAGACAATCTTTTTTTCTATACAATTAATGATACAAATGTACCATTTACAATTGATCAAAATACTAAATCATTAAAATTAATCGATAAAATTGATCGTGAAAAACAAGATAAATATATATTCGAAATCGAATTAAAATTAAAATCCATTTATTCAATAAAATTACAAGAACAATATTCTTGTCAAAAAACAAATATCTCAATGATTAATTTTCAATATACAAAAAATTATTATCAAAAAATTTTAATTATTATTCATATTAACGATATTAATGATAATATTCCAATATGTTCAAATTTTCATGCAAATATTCAATTGAATGAAAATGAATTACGAAAAAATATTTTTCAAATACAAGCTTATGATCTTGATTTAGGTAATTAAATTTGAACGAAAAAAAAGTATATTTATTTTTTTTTCTCTACTAGGTGAAAATGGAACAATAAGTTATTCTTTATTTGATTATAATCAATATTTTTTTATAAATTCCTCAACTGGACAAATTGATTGTATTAAATCAATTGATTATGAAGAATACTCTTTTATTGAATTACATATAATTGCATCAGATCATGGTATTCAACCAAAATTTCAATCAATCTGTACAACCCTACATATTCAAATCAATGATATAAATGATAATACTCCACAATTTTTTTCAATGAATTATATTTTTAATGTTTTTTTCGATATGCCACGTTATTCAATATTTGGACAAATTTATGCATTTGATTCAGATAGAAATAATCAATTGATTTATTCACTTAGCCCAAATCCATATATAATAATAAATAAACATACAGGTTATCTTCGTTTAAAACATAATTTACATCGTTTAATTGATCAAATTCTTAATGTAACAGTTGAAGTTACGGATGGTTTATATAAAAATACAACAACAGTTCATATTTATGTTAAATCATTTCCTGATGCACAACAGCCAATACTTTTAGCTGAACCAGGATATGGTTTAACAATAAATGAATCGTTAAATGTAGGATCGGTAGTGACAAATATTTATCGTCGATTACAAATAATTGCATCAACAATTGATTTCATTGAAATAATTCATGATGAAATGAATTTACCATTTTCAATTGATCAACTAGGTAAGATGACTTTTTCTCTTTTGTCTTTATTCTCAATCAAAAAAGGATTTAGGAAATTTAATACACATTGAGACTTATAAGAAATGATTTTTATAGACTAATAAGTCTCATTTGTCAATTGTTTAGTTTATTCTTTTCTTTCATATTATATTCTCATTTATTCCTATAAGCTTACATCATAACAATGCTCATATATATATATATATTTGTCGTCTCAATATAATGAAACGACAATTAGAATGTCTGCATGCATGCGCGTGACCGATGGTGGACATCATTATACAGTCAATTCCAATTTCCTTTTCTTTAATCCCTTGTGGTGATGCGCGTGGTGACCGATGTCGGCTATGTCGGTTTGATGCATGTCTGAAAGAGATTGGTGCTGTTGTTGTTTTACATGTCATCAATCGATTTGTATTGTGAGAATAACAGCTGCTTCTGTTTCTCACTCATTCATTTATTTTACTGAGTTATTCTTCATCAGACACTAATTACCCATCGAACTCATTCTCTAATCGATAGATGATAAGAAATAGTCATTATATACATGTTTTAAGAGAACACATGTTCATCAAAAAAAGAAAATGCAGAAAAATAAACTTTATCGAGGACATCTGTTCAATGGGTAGATCAATCTAAAGAAGAATTATTATTTAAGATAATAATTCAATTAATTGAATTTTCCGAAAAAGAAAATATTTGTTTTGTTTAATTAAATCCTCTGAATGTCAAATGATTCAAATTACATTATCAATAAATGATAATCTAGCGACTACTACTAGACAATTTTGATTGATATGATCAGATGACGCCTAATAGAATGAATAGAACTTGTCAAGCAAATAAGGTCATCTCATGATTAAAATCATTGGATGATTCTTTAAGTGACCTTTCGAGAGAGAGCAGAAACAAAAAAAATATGTAAACGCGGACATGATTTGTTTTTCTAATAAACTAATTTTTCTTAGCAAATCCGAAAAAAAAAGAATTTTGAAATTTGTTTTAATGCTTTGTCTAATAATGTATTTAAATTAATATTGACAGCTAATATAAATATCGAATTAGAAAGAGGCGGAAGTGTGTTTTCCAAAGGGAAAACAGTCAATTTTAATTATGTAATGGACAAAGTTTATAAAGATTGACATCTTATATTTTATGATTGTAATATAAATGAATTAAAAGAAAATATTGAGTTGTTAATATTTTTATGAGTAATGATAATAATAAGTAATCTAAATCTTGATTGTCTGTTTAAATGATACATATAAAATGTTTAATGCGAATTATAATCACAAAAGATCGAACATTTTGTTATGAAAGAGATATAAATCATCATTGATGTGTATTTGTATATATGTATTGGTTTTTTAAGGTTATCTTCGTCTAACTCATCCTTTAATCGGTTTATCAAAATCATCATATTGGCTTGCAATACGTCTAACACGCTATCGTGCTCATCCACCGCATACATTTGTTCATATTCATCTATCAATTCGACAAGAAAATTTTTATCTTCCACAATGTGTCAATATTTATCAAAATGTCAAAGTATATGATTATTCAACTCAACATCCATTTGCTCGTGTTGAAGCTATATCATTAAATAAAAATTCACTTCTTCAATATTCAATTAATGATAATGATCAATATGAAAAAATCTTTTCCATTGATCAACGAACTGGTTTTCTTAATTTATTACCATCAGTTTCAAATAATCGTCGATTAAAATCAGATTATCTTTTAGCAGTAAAAACATTCGATATTCAATATAAATTTTCTGTTAACTGTTATGTTAATATTCATCTTATTCGTCGACGTCAATTAATACCAAAATTTATTTATTCACCAAATTATAATATTAATTCGTATGAAATTGAACGGAATAGTGGAAGATTAAGACAACGTTTATTTCAAATTATTGCATTATTAGATAATAAAGTTTATGATAAAAAACTTGAAATACGATATCGAATTGCTGATACAAATCAACATTTTATTATTAATCGACAAACAGGATATGTTGCTGCGAAACAACCATTAAAAGCTTATACAACATATGAATTTAATGTAAGAATTTTTTATAAATAATAATCCGTTTACTGTAAAATGAGCTTTGTAAAGAGTCTGTCATGTTATGTATAAATGTATTATAGTTTATTGATTTGACAAGTCTTTTAATGAGAATTAATTCTTTTGTTTTAAACTAATATTTCTTAACATCCCTAAGCGTTGTTCGTTAATCTAATTGCGAAAAACTTTGAAGTCATATCAGACTGTAATTTGATGTAATCGAATACTTTTATTCTAAATATATCTCTATATGAAAATCAAATTTCGAGTGACTATCTGATGTTGCAATAGTAATTCATTTTATGACCCATCCCTATACTTCTTCAGATGTATATCAATAAAACATATTGATTGCACTCATAATAAAGCGGTCTTATCCGTATTTGTTCTCTGTAGAAGAAAAAAAGTTGCAACGGTAATAATTAGCTATATCTGACCGTTATATATCTTAGCTGTAACAATATAATTCCTATGATTGAAGGAAAGTCTTAAATACATAATACTTACGTATATCTGACTACGTTAAATTTCATACAATCTAATATCTTATATTTTCAACATATTGATTATTTAGGTTGAAGCATTTACTGTTGCACATCGTGATGATATATTATCAGATGGAAATGAAAATGAAGATGACGAACAACATACTAATCGAGGTAAATGGCGTATAGTTTCATCTCGTGTATCATTACCGATAAAAATTCAAATTTTACCAATGATATCTGCCAATCAATCATTATCACCTACAATTGATTCAACAATAAATACAGATTTACTGACAACAACTGAAGTTGGTTCAACAATTTTACAACTTGGAATAAATAATCGATTGAATAATACTCAATGGTTTGTTATGATTGGACATATACGTAATACACGATATTTTCATGTGGATTTTCAAACTGGTCAATTGATTCTTATTCGTCCTATTGTTGAACTACTAAATCAAACCAATATAATTGAACTTCATATTAATGTAACAAATGATTGGATTAATATGAATACAATTAAAGTTATTATACGAATTATAAATAATCAAATTCCATCAATTGAATTTCCTCAAAATGATTATTATACATCTATATCAAAAAATATTCCACTTGGTGCCGAAATAGCACGTTTAACAATTGATAATTCAGTTAATGATTGTACATATTCGATCGATACAGTTGAAAAAATCAAATCAAAAGATTTATTTCGTATTGATTCATTTTCAGGTTCCGTAACTGTTATTAATTCATTAGAAAATTCTTCAAGTCAAACACATTTATTAACAATTATTTATCGTTGTCAACATAATTATCATATAGCACATACAAATTTACATATTCAAATACTTGATGAAAAGAATTTATTAAATAAAACAACGAATTCATATAGATTTAGTCAAGACAATTATTTAATTATATTTGAAACATCATTAATTAAAAATCGAAGAAAATATTTAATGAATTTTGAATTGATTAGTAATGATGATGAAGAAAAACGAAGAATACCGAATGCAAAAATTCTACAAGGTAAATTTTGTGGATTTATAGGAACTTTCAGAGCAATGAAAATGACCTAAGATGGGTGTGAGTGTACTGCTTGCTAGGGTCCGATGGGGGCGGGATCAGAATCTCGACTTTTATCTCCACGGGGCGGGTATTCCTGTTAAACACGGGATAGAGACTACAAAATCCCGAGTAAATACATTAATGGGTTTTAAGTCTAGATAAATTGTATTCACAGAAAATGGTAACGACATCGAAAATCTCGAACAAATATTTTACCGCGACCGGGATCGGGATGAAAAAACTCGATCTCGTTGGACCCTGTTGCTTGCCTCCAATCATTTAAATACCAAAATTAGCGAGAAAATGTCTTTGCGAGCGACTGTCTTAAAACCCTACTTTTTCATCTCTCGTTGTCTTGCAGTTCTGATAAACTTTATTGTTTGTAAAAGCAATCATATTTTCAACTCATTACTAATATGTTAATATCTGTTTTAGGTGATCCATTAGGTTTATTTTCAATCGATTCATCTAATCAATCCCTTATTTTTCTTGATGAATCACTTGCTCGGTCATATACTTATCCATTAAATTTAACTATTATCGATGTATCACAAATGGATACAATTACTTCTATTGTAACAATATTTATATCTAATATTGGTATTTATTTTCCATGCCCATCATATGTTAAAACATCTCCATATCTTTTTACATATGAATCTTTACCTTTGAAAAGTATTGATCCACTTACTGGTCAACAATATAAATCATATAATTCCTTAATTGTTCGTGCCTTTGATCCATTTACACCGATTAATGGTGAAGCATCAAATCTTGCTGAATGTATTATTGATAATGATAATAATATTTCTCAAAATCTTTCAATAAAAAATCTTGATTTTATATTTGAAAATGAAAATTATTTTGGTTATATAAATGATTCATTTGGTTCATCATCATTTATATATACTGATCAACAAACTCCATTACATATTCAATTAAAAACTTCATTTAATCTACTTGATACAACTTATCATTTATTAAATGAAACACATCGTAATTATTTCCAATTAGATGAATATGCTGGTTTAATGAAATATAATTCATTAGAAAATTTACAAAATAAATATTCATTTCTTATTTATGCAAAATATCAATCTTTAATAACATTTACACGTATAAATCTTTTTATTAATCATAAAGTTATATTAAAAAAACCTACATATCAATCTATATATGAATTTAAATTATATACACCATTTGTAAATAATTCTACAATTGGATATATCAATATATCAAATAAAAATTTAACAATTTTAAATGAAAATATTTTACCTATGATATCAATTGATGGGTTAGGTAGATTATTTATTAAAAATCGAACATTAATATTAACAAGTGGAAATTTTTATGATTTTCTTATGCAAGATGAAGATTTAAAAATTATTCGAATACAACTTCTTGTTATAAATGATTTAAATCAAATATCTGAATGTATATTAAATCGTTTGGATTATTCTATTGATCAACAATTCATTGGATTTGTTAATATAATAAATAGAAATCGAACAAATATAAATTGTTATCAATCAATAAATCAATCATTTTATCTTTTAAATTATAATGAATTATTTTTACTTGATCGTCAACATGGTTTATTATATTATCGAAATCCAAATCAAACTATTAATGAAGATGTAGTACTTCTAATTCAAACGGATAATTCAAAATGTTTAATTACATTTGAAAAACCAATATCAAATATTTCTTATATAATGATTAGAAATGGAAGTCAATTACAAATAGATTTGAACGAAAAATATAATATTCAAAAGGTAATAGATAGTTATATACGTACTTATGTCTTATATTTAACTGAGCAATAATGGAATTTAGAGTGTGGAAGTTCGGAAAAAGAGAAATGTCCCAGTGTTTTATCTAGGTTTCGTTTTTCGGATCAGACAGTAGAAGCTTAGGGTGGGCGGTGTTCATCCAGCGCCTACCCAGACCATCTTAAAATATACAGCTACTGTATTTTTTCGGATGGGTAGACCGAATTTTAGCGTGGGCGGCGCTCACGCAGCTCACCCGCTGGATAAAACAATGAAACATTCACATCTGGGCTAATTCGCATATCTAACTACGCCTATAACCACTATTCAGACTTACACGTTGGTATTTTTATTGCCCAAATAAATACTAGCCATATTATATTGACTCCTATTAAGATTATGGTGGTGAACTATATAGATTATAAAGATAAGAAAGTTTATTGAATCATAATGAATGAGATAAATAGAAGTGATCTCGTTATCGCTAGTTATAGCTAATAAATAATTGATGATTCCTACACGAGATATTCTTTCGGTAGATAAAAGAATTCGTGCTTGACGAAATGATTTTCCATCTAGAGAGTTTGTCTACAATATTATAATAAAAAGCAGACAGAAAGACTTTATATCTTGCAAATCACAATATAATTATACACTTATCAATTATTAAAAGTTCTACTTATTCATAAACTATTTCTTTTCTTCTAGTCTTCCGGTCAATTAAAATTAATTAACGGTACATTATTTAATTACGATATAATTCCATTTCAATCACCAATATTTTCTCAAAAATCTTATGATTTCTCTCTAAATCTAACAAATCCTATTAATCATTCAATATTCATTGGCCAAATATCAGCAGAACCATTTGATAAAAATCGTAGTCATGTTGTTTATCAATTTCTTAATCGGAATAAATATTATCTTATTAATCCCGATAATGGTATTATTGAATATATATCCAATGAATATTATAATAAAACATTAGAACAATTTCAAATCCTTGCACGTGATTTAATCTACGGACAAAATACAACAATTAATATAACAATTCATATAAGAAAATCTGATGAAATTTCATTCTCATCATTAATTTATGAAAAAAACATATCAGAAATTCTTCCACCTGGATCATTAATTATTCAATCGAATTTTTCTACATTACGCGATTATAATTCTAATCTATTTGAAAAAAATCCTATCACCGGAGAAATTATTTTAATGAATTATTTATCCGACAAATTTTATTCATTTAAACTTCAAACATTAAAACAAATCTCAATTATTAAATTAATCGTCAATGATTATAATAGTCATTATCCTCAATTTCAAAATCCACCAATAAATCTATCTTTATCAGCATCCCAAACATTTATTACAAAACTATCTGCTAACGATCTTGATTTAAATGATAATCGAAATCTTAAATATTATCTTCTTGATAAAGATCAAGAAAAATATTTTTCAATTAATTCAACAAATGGAATCATTACAATGAATAATTCCTCATTAAATAAAAATTTTTATCAATTAAATATCGGCGTTAGTGATGGATTATATTTAACAAAAACATATTTTCAAATACAATTAAATAATTATTCAAAAAATTCTCCGAAATTTTCTTCAAATGAATACATATTTCAATATGATCAAACTAAAGATGTATTCGGACAAATAATTGCGTATGATTTAGATATTAACGATCAAATATTCTATGATCTCTATCTTCAACCACATGGCGTTGAAATAAATAAATCATCAGGGTTAATAAAAATCCCTAAAACGTTATTTCTTAAACCAATTATCGAATTTTATGCATCAGCTACTGATTTATCTAATCAAATAGTTTATACGAAAATCAAACTTATCTATTCGATTCAACCGAAATTTAATTCAAATTTATATTTTATATCTTTATTAACATCGAATATGATGATCCCATTGGAAATATTTCAATTTGATATTGTTGATTTATTTAATCAATCGTTAAAATCAGCTAAATATCAATTAAAAAACCAAACCAATTTATTTGAAATGAATGACAATAAATTAATCTTAAAAGAATATCTTCTTCCAACGGATAAATATTATTTGAATGTAAATGCTTATTGGAAAAATTTTATTATTCAAACATCAATACAAATAAATTTTGTGGAAAAATTTATTCATTTGGAAAAGAAATCTTATGAATTTCAATTAGAAAAATCTTCGTTAAAAAAAGATTTTTTTATTGAAAAATTTTCAATTGAAAATAATTTTCGGTTAAAAATTTCTTCAACGCCGTTAACAAGAAATGATTGTCATGATAATTTTTATATTAAATCAAATGAATTAATTTTTTCCAATTTTCCAGTATTATCTGATATATGTTTCTTTGAATTACATTTAACGGATAATACTAGTATATCAACAAGTCAAGTTAAAATTTTATTTATGGAATCAAATATTCAACCAAAATTTTCATCGAAAATTTATTATTTTTATGTCAAAAATAATGATGATTATACAAAAAATATTTTTCGAGTTTTTGCTAATAGTTCAAATTCAATTCGATACAAATTAGAAAATAATTCCTATGGTTTATTTATAAATTCAAATGATGGAACATTAAAATTTCAATATAATCTAGATTTTATGAAAGATATTGATCGAATATATTTAAATGTTTATGCAATTGATGATAAAAACAATGTCAATGATACGGCTTTGATTGATATATCATTTAATGAAAGAAAACAATTTGAATTGCCAAAGAATTATTCACAAATAGAATTATGTCCAAATATACCTATCTTACTTTCTGATCAAAGTTTACCTGGTAAGAAAAATTTTGAATATATGAATTTGATCTTAGATTTATATGAAATTATCATCGAGAATAAATCAACTAAACCCCCTCCCCTGTAATAAAAGGCCCCTCGAAAGCAAAAGTCGG